>JAFMOC010000008.1:1312500-1447500 GCA_019802505.1 Corydoras sp. C115
TGTAAAGGTGAATGTATATCTTTTAATAACTACTGTAAAGGTGACCCAAAACAGAACCAGAAAAGTAGTATTGGATTTATGGCATACAAATATAGCAGCTGATTATTTAGACCATGGCTTACTCACTGCACTGAAAATACACTGTCCTGTTTAACATTAATGCTAACATGTTTCCTGTGAGTCATCCGACAAATGCCGGGGCAATTGAGCCTTTTCCATTTTGAATTAATCTCTTTTTCAGTAGGTGCAGAAAAACGGATAAGATGCTTAAATTATTTTGTTAAAAATCTGTAATAAAACCATAGAATCATTAAACCATGTTCTGGTTCTGTTAAGGCCTAGTTTTATTTAATTATACATTAGTCAAAGATGAATGAGAGAGGAAGAGACACAAAGACCCAAAACAAAGCACAACAGACTCCACTGCACATGGATAATTGCAGAGTACAGTGGGGGCTAAAATGTTTGCAAATGGAGAAGACAAGAGTGCAGTTAAGTGTACGAGAAAAACACCCATATTTCCTGTTCAGTTGTAATAACCCTTGCTATGTGCTCATATATAAATGCCTTCCGAAAGAAAACAGAGCATCCTGGGTTCTTACTGTATAAAGTTGGCATGTTCTTCCCATGTTGGCACTGTTTTTTTTTTTTTTTTAAAGAAGTTCTAGGTTTCTCCCTTAGTTTAAACACATGTAAGTCAGGTGAACTGGAGATATTGTGTTTATGTATAAATGTGTTTGTGTCTGATTTGCAATAGAGTGGGGATCGGCCAGTTTTGCCTGAACATGCTCATTTTAATCTCATTAAAACCCTACAACAAAAGTATAACTGACAATAAGCCCTGGTCTTGGAAATCGACTTTCATATCAATTGAAACTCCAATAACAGAAAATTGGGGAGACTATGAGCTGTCCAGAATTTTTTAATTAATTCTCCATTAAATAAGTCCAGAACTGAGAATCAATGCTTTAAACTATCTTTTAAATATTCTTTTGTTAAATAAAAAAAATAATAGAAATGGAAAAGAATTAAAGTCACATTAAGGGACCTGATTTTAGTTTGTTATATATTACACTGAAAATAAAGCAGGGAACTTTATTAATGTGCCAAACAAATTGGCATCTCATAAATGTTATCTAGCAATAGCCTAATACTGTAAATTGTGTGTTTTGGAAGATCAGTTTTGTGAAAAAATAATTTATATTAACATTGATGTATTTTATTCCATTTCTTCTTTGACTTTCCTTAACAGCAATAGGTTTTTTTAAAGTGTGTGTGTGGTGGTGTGTGTGTGTGGGGGGGGGGGGGGGGGGGGGGCGTAATTACATTATACACTATCTGTGCAAGTTTCTTCTGGGAACACTAGTTTCTTATCACAGCCCAAAGATATGGAAGTTGGAGGAATTAGAGATTCTAAACTGTGTAGACTTAACTAAATTGTCCCTGAAAGTGAATATGTGTCTGAAAGTTTTCATTTGTCCTGCAATACATTTGTGGACTGGTGTTCTTATCTTTCTTCCAATAAGGGCTGGAATTGGCACCAGCTCAACCTTTCAGAACTTTAATAAGGATAAGAGGCTTAGAAAATGACCAAATGGTTTTGTTTTACCTTTAATTGTTTTACCTGTAAATGTGCCAACAGTGTTTCCCTTCATTGTTGCTGGGTCTCCACACCTGTGACCAATGAGAGATCATATAGATTAACCTACAGCACCACTGTATAAGCTAGTCGCTTATATTAAATTTTTATTTTAATATCAAGAGGTTAATACTGGACAATTCATAGCTTAGGGCTCTGTACAGACCTTTGTTTATTGCCCAATTCATGATACTAAAATAATTTTACATGTGTCATTAAACCATGTTATCTTAATTTCTGAATGGCAGAAGAAAACAAAATGGCTCAACCAAACTGTGGCAATCAGAAGTATAAATTCAAAATCTGTAAACACAATTATTCTTTATAATTATTAAATCACTGAAATAGTTTAATAATCTCTAAAAAATTGTGCATAACATGTCTGTGTCTCGGATCCACAAAATTTTCTCAAAGGGTTCGACAGGCATTGTAGCAGAGTATTACCAAATGGAAAAATTCCTATGATCTCTCAGCATTTGAATTACATTAAGGATTAAGATCTGATCAGTGAAGGTGATTTCATCTTCTTATCACACAAAAACCCTTTAAAGTCATAAATAGCCACATCTATAAACGTTTAATCAAACCGTGGCTGAATAAAGCTTTTATCTCTTTCAGATTCGTGTAGGCACAGGTAAGGTACGCATTTCCATTTTTCATCTTTTACTATCTCGCCTTGTTTCACTGCCAACTTAGTGAGATTCAATAAGCTTATCTGTTTTTAGATTTGCCTTAACTCACAGTTGTTTCTCAACTGACAAGGAGTGCTCAGGACAGTTTTGTAATTCGACTAGTTGAACATGGATGAGTCTATACACAATAACATATTAACATAGAGGACAATAGCTATGACTACACTTCTAAAAACTAAAGAGAAAGCACATGGTGACTCGGAGAGTATAGTATAAGTGTAATTTCTCATACAGAAAGCCAGTGGACTGTGAATGACCACAGCCTTATTTTTCTCAGCTTAATTAAGCAATGGGGTTTAGGGGCCTTGCTTAAAATTGCAGAGGTCTTGATATCCTTTAAACTGCTAATCCAACCATCACCACTCAATACCAGCAAGATATTATTAGAGGCATTATATGAAATTATAAAGAAAATTATAATTATAAAATTATAAAGAAACAGTGGTTCCTGGTACAATCAGAGTAAAGTGTGAATCTTTCCAAGTGTGGATCCGAACAAAGTGGGAGAGATGAAAGAAAGCCTGTAAATTACGAAAAGGTCTATTTTCTGTAACATTGACAGATACACTGACTGAAACAACTTGACTAATATGATATGGAATGGAAGGAGGGTACATGTGCTGCAGATCTGGATTAGCCTCAGCTTGGCTAGACAGAGTGAACTGCACTTTCTCTCACATAACACACTAATCAAGTGGGGCACACTCAGACAGAAATTAATCACACCATGCTGGCCCTGACTCTGGGCCAAATAGAGAGTACAAGCCATCTTTCTACATAAAGAAAAACATTTTTCCTCCTCACCAAGACCCTTTTGTCTCTTTTCCCTCAGTACAAAATTTACTCAACTCAGCAATCACAGCCAGCCAGAAAGGACAAATCTGTTGTTATAGTGTGAGCTCTAGACCACTAAGGACATATATAAAACCAGTCTGAAAAGAAGATATAAAACTCAAATCTAAAGAAAGAGTTTGTCAGTGACTCAGCTGCACCTTAATTTAGTGCAGTAACACTAGCATTGCAGCAGGTTTTAAGTTAGCAGTGAGATAAGATGTATTCATTATATTAAACAGTAATTTATGATTGCTTTCTTATCACAGTCTGTTATTCCAAACAAATGGAATTAGTGTTTAAGTGTTATTTTTAATAGATTATTTTTGTGGGCGTATACTTTAAGAACATATCAATGAAGAAAGAGTGTGTCAGCTGCACTGTATTGTACTTTACATATTTCACATGACATCATTATATCCTTCATGTGGGAAATGTGCCAATTATAGGTAAACAACCCAAATAATACTAGCATCATATTTAAATTACGTACATTGTTTGATATCTAAATGAGTCTTAAATTATCATGTTCACAGATACAAATGATAAACATGGCTTCATGTTGAATTGGCTTGCTCTAAGATGCCCACTTTTAAATCTCTCCATCTAAATTGCCACGTGTGGCTTAGTGGTTAGCACGTTCACCTCTCAGCGCTAGGGATTCCCGGTTCGAATCCCCATCTGGGTGGAGTTTCCATGTTCTCCCCGTGTCTGCGTGGGTTTCCTCCGGGTTCTCCGGTTTCCTCCCACAGTCCAAAAACATGGATCAAGTCAATTGAATTCTCCAAATTGCCCCATATAGAGTGTGTGTGTGTGTGTGAGTGAGTGTGTGCCCAGTGATGGATTGGCACCCTGTCCTGGGTCTATCTGCCCAGCGCCCGAAACATTCTCCCCTGGATGGGCATGGTGAACCCTAATAGAGGATAAAGTGAAAGATAATGAATGAATGAATGAATAAATTGCCCCATGTAGCGAGTGTCTGTGTCAGTGAGCGATGGTTTGGCGCCCTGTCCTGGGTGTATCTGCAATATTTCTCTACCAAATAAATCCTACACATTTTGTAAAAAATTGTGACAGGGTGGCAATCAAAAGTTTATACTGCTGCTAAGTTATAAATAGATTCATGTTCTTAAAATAAAATTATATGTTATTTATTAAGTTTCAACTAACTTATATTTAACATCCATCCATCCATCCATCCATTATCTTCCGCTTTATCCTCTACTAGAGTCGCGGGGGGGTTCCCCATGCCCATCCAGGGGAAAACGTTTCGGGCGCTGGACAGATACACCCAGGACAGGGCGCCAATCTATCACTGGGCACACACTCACTCACACACACACACACACACACAAACATATGGGATCATTTGGAGAATTCAATTAACTTGATCCATGTTTTTGGACTGTGGGAGGAAACCGGAGAACCCGGAGGAAACCCACGCAGACACGGGGAGATCATGAAAACTCCACCCAGATTGGGATTCGAACCGGGAATACCTAGCGCTGAGAGGAGAACATGCTAACCACTAAGCCACAGTGTCGCCCTATATTTAACACGATAGAGTTAATTTTAATTCAAAACCATAGAATGACCACTTATAGATTATAGTACGATACCATGACTGGTCTCAATTGCTCCCTGGGTGTCATATACAAGGCTGCCCTCCGCTCTGGGTTGGATGTGGAGGAACAATTCCTCTGTGTGGAAGCAGAGTAGACAAAATAGATATCTCTAAGATTAAATACGTCTTCCTTTTTTAATGTTAAAGTGAGTATTGTTTATAAAAATACTAGTGAGACTGATCGAGTATAATACGATTTGACCTAAACAATAATGTACGGAATGTACAAAAATATATAAAAAAAGGATTTGTATTTTAGTGAATGAGCTTGTCATATGTTATCAGCCTGGCTCTGCGCTGCTAACATCTCTGTGGTCAGTAGAGCTACAGGGCACAGTGGGGGATTCACACTCAAATGTCAAACTGATAAAATATTTTATGAGCACACACACACGCGCACACACACACACACCAAATAACTTTACACAAATACCCAACTTTGACCCAGCATGATAACCAGAAAATGTTCCACATTTCCCTTTGAGTGGTGATAAACCCTGTGATACGGCAGAATATATAAGTGTGTCAAATTGGGCATTTTCACTATTACCTTCATGGCTTGGCACTTGGTGGAATAGCTGCTTGCCATTTCAGTTTAGTCCAATGCTTAACACAGACAAAACAAAATCCTGGCTACCTGCCTTAAAACACCTGTTTAAAATAAATCGACAGCAGCAATCTTTATAGCACACAATGAAGGGTTTGGTAGCTCAGTCGCTAAAGTATTGGGCTTTAAGTTTAAAGGTTCAATCCCTGAGTCCACAGAGTTGTTAATTTGGACCCATGAGCAAGGTTCTCAACCCTCACTGCTCCAGGTTGTTATATCTGATTATGGCTTATGTTATGATTATTGTTATGGCTAATTTTGACCCCAACCATCTAGTTAACTTCAACTATTCAGTCATTTTGAATAAAAAGTGTCTTTAAAAACATAATTAAATTTATTAATTCTATTTTACCCTTTATTTCTAATTAAGCCAATACTTTGAACCAAAACATACTACAAGTCTGAAAGATGTTAAAGCTGAAAATGAACCCGAAGTTTCACCTGAAATGGCATTAATAAAGCTACAGAAAAAATGAGCTCTGAATACTTTAGATGTTGGGGTTATTGATGTGGCTGGGCTGAGCTGTTATGCATATAAATGATAAACAACCAACGCTTTGTTTTCATCTGACAGACCTAAACTGATCTCATAGAATGATGAAAAGTCAATATTGTCATTGATTCAGGCTACAGGAAGGTACAGACATTAGCATGTGTAAATTCACATACACAGTTATTGACATGTGCAAACACAATGTGTGCTTAACTGTGTGAACGCGGAACTGAAGAGATGTCATGCACTGCTTGGGGTCTAAAAGGGTTTGAATAATGACCTATTTTAGGCTATAGGTTGTGCAGTTGTGCATGCGTTACAAAAACTATGCTTGCATCCAAGTGAGAATTAATAAACAGCCAAGAAAAACAATCGAAATACATTTTTTAAAAAAGAGTGAATGTGCATCTATACAAATCCACATTACTGCTTGTAATGTAATGTCATTTGTAAGTCGCTTTGGATAAAAATGTCTGCTAAATTACTAAATATAATGTAAATGTAATTACTGCATTTAACATACTTACTCATCAGGACTATATACTTTTTATATGCTCTCAACAACCACCAAGAGGTGGCTTTAGATGTCTCACTACAGGGTTCTAGCAGCAACACCAGTGGACAAGAGTGTTATTGTGCACAGAGAAAACTTATATTTAGGTTATGTGGAAGGTGTAATGTAATAAAGTTTCTTTTTTCAAAAAAATAAACATGAATATGCGACAAATTACATGTAAATGAATGTTTACACTGTTTGCAGGAAACTTCATCACTGGCCAAGAAGTGGTTAGTGTTAAAAATCCAAATGATTTTATACATAGGGTCCAGACCATTGGACCACCTTCCCAAAGTCCAAAAACACAGACTCAATGTGATTTGGCTGTGTGTATCTGCCAGCACTCGAAACTTTCTCCCCTGGATAGGCATGGGGAACCCCCTGCAACCCTTATCCTACAAGCCACCCATTGAAAACCCCTTTGTTACTAGACCTATATATAATTAGCACATTATATTTCCTTTATTCCATCAAACCACATCTTATTTTCGAATAGTTTGCTCATGTGGCTGGATGAAAAAGACCTAAAAGCTTTTCTGGTCCCTAAAGGGAAGTCACAGTGGGCTCCTGTTGCAGTGAACACTTACAATTAGTCCAAATGTCCTTCCATTTAGGGAGCGCAGCGCTGCTCAGATAAATGCTGTTCAGTCAGTGTAGCCACTGAAAGGTGCCATTTAAAACAATCAAAGTGCTTTTACATGGGAAGGCAAGCTATGACAAGCTGTGACTAATTGTACACTGCTGAATACTTCTGTTCAAAATGACACATGGGTCCTGTTTAAGACATCGAATGAAATAAAGCATGGACATTGCTATTGTAAATGTGAGCCTTAACATTTGTGCTGAGTATGTTTATATACAGGTATTAAATAAAGATAAAAACATACTGATTCTCTAAACTAAGTTTAATTAGCAGTAAAACTATTGATAAGGACTTAATGAGAGAATTAACAGATAAGACCCTCGCTTACCCGCTCTCTTTCTCTTTGCCAAACATACAGTAAAGTACATGTGAGGAAGACACATGAATGTCCTTTCTGACAGTTTTTACCAGGTCCACATTTTATAAATACTTTTATTATATTTGTATACTTTGAGTTAAGTCTTTTGAGTGTAGACTCTTGCATTCAAGACACATTTACATAGCATGAGTACCAAACTTTATGAGTTTACTTATATTTTATCACCAGCAAAATTCTACACACCCAAACAGACATTTACAGTTACAGACATTTACAGACATTTAGAGTTACACTTTATTCACTCATTCATTATCTTCTATCTTACTAGGGACTCTACTAGGGAGGCTCCCCATGCCCATCCAGGGGAGAACGTATCGGGCGTTGAGCAGATACACCTTGGACAGGGCGCCAATTCATTGCTGGGCACACTCACTCACACTCGCACACACACACACACACACACACACACACACACACACACACACACACACACACACACACACACACACACACACACACACACACAATCTGGGGCAATTTAGAGCATTTAATTTACCTCTAGGATATTTACCTTTTTAGACTGTGGAAGGAAACTGGAGAAACAGAAGCACACGGACACGGGGAGAACAGATTGGGATTTGAACCTGGATCCCCAACGCTGAGTCGGGTGTGCTAATCAGTCAATTTTTTTAATCAAGATAATTCATTCAGTATATGTGTCCAAATAATGACACTCTTATAAATTTATGTACATAAACTGTACAGAGATGTTCAGAATTAGGGTTCAATGCACGTTTTTGTAGTTGGAATTCATGTGGTGTTTAATGATAAATACACACACACACACACACACACACGTACATATACATACATACATACATATACATACATATATATATATATATATATATACCTCATTACCACATACACAAATAGGGCCATCTTTGGATTTTCAAAATATACAGAAAAATAACTATTTCACTACTTTTAGGTTTCCAGCCCCTGTCAGGATGATGTTGTTATGCTTTTCTGCATAAAGACAGAAGATTTTTGGTCACTGCCGTCATGACCAGATGTCACTTCTAGATGCAGTGGGTGCTGGGTATATGGACCTAACAGTGAGTGACATTCAGTGCTGAATAAGGCACTAGAAGAGATTCTTTCTGTGCATGGCATGTTATGGTATTGTTACTGCATTTGATGAAAATGCAGAAGTCACAACGCATTAAGCAAATCCAAACATCTGAGCCACTCGGACAATATATGTGCATATGTGTAAAGAGTAAATAATTTATTGTAATGCATGTTTCTTTATCTGCATTTCATTATATTGCATTGTGAACACTAAAGGTTTGTACACTAAAGGATATTGTTTTTGTGACATGTTTCTTTAACATTACACAATACAAAACCATAAGCAGTAGCTTCTTGATTTTCAATAATTTACTGAATTCACTGACCCCCCCCCCCCCCCCCCCCCCCCCATTTGTGCTTCTTCAGCTGTCTGACATGCTTAATATAGTTACATAATGCAAGGATTGTAAAACCTCAAATGGAACTGAAATATTTTTGTTCATTTGCCCTGGCACTGCCCAGCACTAAAAGTGGAGGCAGAAAAACAGTATTTATCAATAACATAGTCTGTTTTGTTTTTGACAAATGAGGAGGCAATGCCGTAGAAAGACAGCAAAAGGCAGGAACAGGCTGTGTGGCTTTCACATACAGGCTTATCAAAATAATAACATCGCTGAATCTATTTATCAGCATGCATGACTCTTTTTGCAAGACAATGAAGGACAATCTGTATGAGTACAACTGCACTATGTTTCATCTGACAAGTCATTTGCTTCTTTGTATTGTATCATGTGTAATTCTGAATCTGAATTGAATGTCCTGATACCTTTAGGAAAAAGAAAATATTTTTCAGTTAAGTTTAGGTTGCTTTGAGCATTATGTAAGGGCAGACAGCAGACTGGTGCAGTTGGCATTTAGCTGTCATGGTAACAAGAGCACCCAGCTGTTACCACCATTAATCGTCTAGAAAGGAAAGACACTTTAGTTACCAAAAACATGAAGCGCTTTTCTGACAAATTCTTTTGAGGGTTTGATAACAAATTCAATTAAGTAGTTCTTAAAAATAATCCATGCACATTAAGATGTACAGCAGCTAGTAGAAGTTAAAATCGTGAATAACGCGCAGATGGACCACGTGAAGGCAAACAACAGGTGAGAGAAAATAAACAATGGCTAATTACCTGAACACACAGGAGAAAGGAACAAACAATCAGGAGCAAAAAATAGAAAAAGACTTAAATTAACAAATGATATGTGGTGAAAGCATATTCTTATTTTGGTTTTCTTATCCAGTATTTAATGTGTGCTTCAAACAGAGCTTAATTAGTCTAGTTCCTTAAATTAAGTCAAATAACTCAGAAGTCTTGCTGTGATGGACCACAGCCTGGGTAAAGCTTTTTCATTTATCAAGCACCTTTTCTTGCACATGAATGTAGCCCATCTTCTAATATTGTCTGACTTGTTAAACAGCAGCTTAGTGATGAGTGATAAAGTGATCTATTTTTCCTACTGTGCCTTACACACACATATACACAACGATGAAGTGAGCACATGTTCCCAGAGTGGTGGGCAGCCCTGTACAACACTGTATAACACTGGGGAGCAATTGGAGTTAGATGTCTTGCCCAAGGGCACATTAGCCATAGTACTTGGTGGTACTGGGAATCGAACCAGGGACCTTCAGGTCACAATGCTGGTTCCTTAACGACAAGCCTACAACTGCAATTTAGGTATTTATATCTAATTGTTTGATAAGGAATGATGGAGGATGTATGATTCTTATTTAATAATTTTAAATGTTCTATTTTGGCGGCACGGTGGCTTAGTGGTTAGCACGTTCGCCTCTCAGCGCTAGGGATTCCCGGTTCGAATCCCCATCTGGGTGGAGTTTCCATGTTCTCCCCGTGTCTGCGTGGGTTTCCTCCGGGTTCTCCGGTTTCCTCCCACAGTCCAAAAACATGGATCAAGTTAATTGAGTTCTCTAAATTGCCCCATATAGAGTGTGTTTGAGTGTGTGAGTGTGTACCCAGCGATGGATTGGCGCCCTGTCCTGGGTCTATCTGCCCAGCGCCCGAGACGTTCTCCCCTGGATGGGCATGGGGAACCCCACCGCGACCCTAATAGAGGATAAAGCGGGAGATAATGAATGAATATTAAAAATAAATGTTCTATTTCAGTAAGTATGATGAAGCATATGAACTGGTCCGTCCTCACATTTTCAGTGTCTCTTTTCAGTGATAGTCTTCAAAGCTCCTGCCTTTGATCTCTGCTCTCTTGATCACACGCTCTAATCTCTGTATCTCTCTACCAAAAATATCTATTTTTCTCAGTCTCTGTGGCTTTTATGCTCTAATGACCACATAAATATCTTGTATTCCAGGTCTGAACTGCACTGAACTCAGTGTGCCACCATTCTCAAAGAGTAGGACACTCAGAAAACCTCAGTAACCTAAGAGTTGCCCATAATCTAACAGAACCTGAAACTCCTCACGCTCCATCTCCATCTGATCCTTTCAGCAATTTCATGCCTGCTTTGCTCCTGGCACGCTCCCTTCCAACCCATCAAAAAGGTCTCAATAAAACAAATCCTGCTCTATTTACTTTGAACTTTAAATGATCCTTATTTAACTCTGCATGCAACTCACACTCATTTATTTGTGGAGAATGAAATCTCATTAGCACTTTACCCAAAATACAGTCATATGAAAAGATTAACATATCTGGATATACTGATCTTTATTTAAACAAAACAAGCATAATAAGATAATGATAAAAATGAAGCAAGTGACATGACTGAAAATGGATAAAAAGCATTAATACAAGAATCTAATATAGAGCATGGTGCATTTCTATATATGTAAATTAATACTTCAATTGTGCCAAATTGCATTAGTCATGCAATGGAAGTAGCCTGACTAACACTAATGGGGATTGAGCACGGACAGACCTCTGCATCAGTTACCCACGGCATTTGGTGGGCGGCTTACTGCTCCATTGCTTACTCTTCCATTCAGTGGGACAACACAATGGATGGACTGCGGCGTGGAAATACACATGCCCATCTCCCCCTACCGGGGAGATAATTGAGAACAAATAGTAGCAGTAAGTGCAGTAAGTCTTTGGCGTTTTGTAAGTTTCAGTTAGGCAGTATTCAGAGTAAACAAAGTCTAAGTGTAATACACGGGTTAAAACTCTACAATTGGCCTTAAACTATGTCCTTTTCTATGTTCACAGTCAGAAACAGGAATGCACTCTAATATAAACAGCTGGAACATGTACCACGTATAGAACAGTAAACATCAATTACAGCCAGCTCTTAAAATAGTAAAAAAACAAGGACAACTGTATGCTGCAGTTTATTACTTTGTGCAAGAATAATAGTTCTCTATAACAAGTATGTTGGTAGCTTCAAAATAACAACCACTGTAAATGCGAACCTGGATCCCAAGCCCTAAAAGATGTCCATGTTTCTGTGTAATTATTTATGTATAATTTGTAAAAGTCAAACAATAATCTCTCCCTTTGGCATTTGTCCTTTAAGTATAAACACATAATTATCAAAATACTACTTAAAGAAAACTTAAACATACTGAAACTTCATTACAATGAAAAGGAATTTTAGAGCAGCATGTGCACAGCATGTGGAAATGAGACAGATGACATGAGAGTGAGAGTTATGCTGTGCTGGAGAACATTGTAACCCAGAATACTTTTATTAATGGATATTTAATGTATGTTTTACTACTGGGTTGTGTGGTACATTACGCTTTATTAACTGTAATGCAAGAACATGAAATTTGTAAATATATCACTCACAGGTTATAATGTCTTTGCTAAATTCATTCATTTTTAAATTGAATTTGGTTTTAAATAAATAAAAATAGTATTATTATATAATAAGTACTTTGTGTCTGTGTGTTCTGGGTTCTATTATGTGGTTATTCATGTGTTAAGTGATTCCTCTTCCCCTGTTTATAATGCGGGCTACTGTAATTTAAAATGCTGACAGAGTTCTAAGCCAACAGTGTTGAACTGACATTGATCCAGCCCAGTAGAATTTGGAGGGTAAAATATGTGAGAGACAATATCTGGGATGGCACACATGCTCAGAGTAGTGGACACAATGGTACTGGTACACAATGTCCGTGGAACATATGGGCCTTGCCCATGAGCCCGTCAGCCATAGTACTTGACCGGAAATCAAACCGGAGACCTTTAGGTCACAAGGCTGATTTCTTAACACAAGCCAACAATTACCCTGATATTTTTCTATATCCAGCATTAAAAAACATTATTAGTAGGAAAAAAGGATGCAAAGATTAAAACAAGGTTGAAATAGGTGTACATTTTCCATGTGTGGGTCAGATCCACACCTCATACAGTTTAATGTTATATAGGTGTAAACTCAGCTGGCTAAACATTAGTGTCTGTGATAAAAAATGTCTGAAATAAAATTCATGTTATTGCATTTACATGAAGTACCGGTGCCACATAATCGTTTGTTAAATTACTTTACATGAAATAAAGGACCAATTTGGTGAACAGCATGCATTGAATTTTCCTGCAATGCTATTAAAAAATCACTGTCCTCTTAATTAATAATGTTCTTAAATGTCTATAGCGATGTTGCCAGTGATTTAAAATGACAGATCCGGCGAGTTTAAATTTGTATGCTCATTCAAGCAGGTAAATTGTAGTGGCAGGTGAAGTTGCAACACTTGTGTAAAAAGCACTGGTGAGTGAGAAGAGTAAGACAGGACACTAAAGATAATTACCACCTAAATCGATATCCAATCCACAGACTCAGACTTATCACCTTGTTGTTTTTACACATCTAATCTCATGAAACATTACACTCAGACCACCTCACACATATCAGATGATAGAAAGACTAGTCAGATCGACTGCATCAGTGTTGTTTGTAAAAACTATTTTTAAAGACCTATTTTTTAAAAACAAGACATCTGCTTTATATGATTAAATATGCTGTAAAGGTGCAGCCATCAACTTGCACTAGCCAGTTTCAGAGTGTTTGTGCACTAAAGGTAAGAAAATATAAGACTGCTTACATGCCTTTTTTTTGCAGCAGAGCAATGTAAAATATAAATATAGATTTAATTAGCAAATTCAACAAGCTTATTTACTGGTACCAAGGTTAATTATTATGGTCCACAATGCATTGCTATGCCAAATGGTGATGGAATAATATAAAGATAATAATATTAAAATATATTTAAAAAGTATATAAAAGTATATATAAAATCTAAAAGATAAAATATGAAAGCACAGTGGCTTAATGGTTAGCACGTTTGACTTTCGGTGCTAGGGATTTCTGTTCGAATCCCAATGTGGGTGAAGTTTCCATGTTCTCCCTGTGTCTGCATGGATTGCCTCTGGGTTCTCCGATTTCCAGCCACAATCCAAAAACATGGATCAAGGTAAATTCAATGCTCTATACAGACTGAATATAGAGTATGTTTGTGTGCGTGAGTGTGTGCCCAGTGATAGATTGGCACCCTGCCCTGTCCTGGGTGTATTTCCCAGCGCCCGAAACGTTTTCCCCAGGTTAGAGGACCAAGCAGAAGACAATGAATGGATGAAAATATAAAAGCTCTGTAAAAGACTAGCGACATGTCCAGGGAGTTTCCCCACCTTCTGTTTAATATGTGCTAGGGTAGGCTATAGTGCCTCCATTAATTATTAGTATTTTTGCAAAATGGATGTCAGTGCTTTTTCTAAACAGCAGCATTAGAACTCCAACTAAAATATTGAAATTCAAATATAGAAATATTGCGTTAACAAAAATATATTTTCTTCGGAAGGTATTAAGGTAATTGGCCTGCATGTCAAGACCTCAAAGGTAACACAATCAGATGAAAAGTTCCACATATTTATGTTTTTGTCTGATTTCTACTGCGCATGTTTGTGTATGTGGGAGGTGGACTATCTAGGACATATCCAGGATAGGTTGGGCATTACACACTCATTTTATCACAATAGGAATGATTAGGCAGTCGTAGTAGTTGTTTTTAAACATAACATTTAAAAGAACATCAGTAGAAGATGCCAATCCGTATTTGGGTGCAAATATTAAAATGCTTATCTGCAGCTGTTTAAATCCAATGCTACTTGCCACTTACTACAGTCATACTTCCTGAATTTGTAAAATGGACATATCTGACATTCTAATAACACACCAAAAAGTAAAAACCCAAAAGCCTGCAATTACAAAATAGCTGTGCAATATAATTATATGAACAAACATGAATCTAAATAAACTGCCACTGACAGGCTTAATGTTATAAGTATTCGATAACATAGAAAAGCTCTTTACAAACATCGACCTGTGTGTTCACCTCTATAGCTGTAAAAAACAGGTGGAAGAGAACTATTTTTAAATTCACTGTCTTGACTTTCATTTCCTTTTGCCTTAGATGCGGCAGCTTATCAAATCAAATTTATCAATTACTGATAGACAGTTGTTTTATAATGATTTTAAAATGAGAGGTCATATAAAAAATTGTGAAGAAATTTAATAATTAAAAAAATTATTAAGATAAAATATGCCTTTATTGGTCCCACAATGAGGAAATTCATAAATTAATTTATACATTAAACAATACTTTGGGGGAAAAAAAGTATTTTGGAAAAAAGGCTTGTGGTTAAAGAAGGTTAATGAATCAGCCTTGTGACCTGAAGGTCCTCGGTTCGATTCCCAGTCCCACGAAATACTATGAACTACCATGAGCAAGGCACCTAAACACAATTGCAATATATATATTATATATTATTATATATATTATATATATATATATACAAGGCTACAGACCGCTCTGGACATGTGTTCTCATTTCACTAGTGTGTGTGTGTGTGTGTCACTGCACGGATGGGTTAAATATTCATTCATTCATTATCTCCTGCTTTATCCTCTATTAGTGTCGCGGTGGGGTTTCGGGCGCTGGGCAGATAGACCCAGGACAGGGCGCCAATCCATCGCTGGGCACACACTCACTCACACAGACACACTCTATATGGGGTGATTTAGAGAACTCAATTGACTTGATCCATGTTTTTGGATTCTGGGAGGAAACTGGAGAACCCGGAGGAAACCTACGCGGACACGGGGAGAACATGGAAACTCCACCCAGATGGGGATTCGAACCGGGAATCCCTAGAGCTGAGAGGCGAACGTACTAACCACTAAGCCACGGTGCCACCTGGGTTAAATATGGAGGACATATTCCTCTCTGTGTAAGCACAGTCGGCAAAATAGATCACATTATAAAAAACTTTAGATGTGCTCATTATGATACACTAAAATCAATTTGCACTCTGTTGTTGTATGGTCATTACTACCACTTATATAAAAACATATGCACCATATGTAATTCTACAATGCTTCTACTTCAATGTCTTTAACCGCACAATAATGCAGACTTTGCACCATATTTGTATTGCACAATACTGTATTGTATTTGTATTGCACTTTGTTAAATCTGCACAATGCCACTATTTGCACTTCTGGTTGATGCTAACAGCATTTTGGTGCCTTGTAATGCAATAACAACAAAGTCGAATCAATTAATCAATCGATTAAAAACTAAATGTTTGAATGTCTGTCTGTATATAGAGCTCAGAATTTAACACAAGCCAGAGTAACACTATAAACAGTAATGCTAAAATGCCTCCATTTTCCAGGCAAACTATTTCCAATACATCTCAAACATGATAAAAGGCTTAAAACCCTGTGTGCCCTTCCTTCACTTCTTGCTGTTAAATAGAAGCTGCCACTGGCCTTATCTGTCCTGCACAAACTGACCATGGAGCTCTGCAAACAAAGAGGCCAAACGCATACACCACCACACCAGAGACTCGCTGCAGTTTATCAGCAACAAGGTGGTCCAGGGTGGTCAACAGAGCCGGTGTTAAAAACTGGTAGAGGTATAAAAGGTAAAAGAAACAGTGTAGCAGCTATCCCTTCGATAAGCTCTGGAGCATAAATCAGTTTATTATTGTTTTATCAAATTTTTTGCTGAAAGGAGTTTGAAAATTAATGTTGCATAAATATACAAATGCTTAGTTCATCCTGTCCTGTCTCCCTTCTTTTACATTTATCCTGCAAATATATATTTTTTTAAATATTTTTAAACATTGTTATTATTGTCTTTACTGTTCCATTTCCTCCGACCCCATTTCCTTTCTGCTGCATATAAATGTTTCTCTACTTTTCCTTCTCATTAACTATGCTTCTGGAGAAGACAAACGATGAGTTGATGACTTCAGAAAACACCCCACACTGATAAGTGTGGAGAGTCCAGCTGCCTCGAAAGATCGTGGCACTACTGTAATTATCATCCAGCCAGTTTTAAGCTCTTTTAATCTCAGCCATTTCCAATATCATTGTTCATTACAATGATGATTACAATTTCAGTGTTTATGTTCAAGCTACAGAACATTCAGTAGGTATTACGATTGGGAACATTTTTTTGCATGCACAATGTAAATACGAAAAACAGCTATTTTTGTAACTTTCAATGATTGTAAACATTATAAAGTGCAATTTTCCAAACATGAATCACTACTGTGCTAGTTATCATGCAAAGCAATGTCAAGAGTGATAATAGATTCACAGTTAGATTACAAAGAAATAAATAAACACTAATGCTGTTTGTAAGTCTGTTAATGTTTATATTCTCATAGCATGAAACAGCACGCAGTGAGTAAATCATGTTAGAAAACTTGTATGGTTAAAACTTGCATTACATAAAACATTGAATTAACTTATAATCATTGCCCTACTGTTTTACCTTCTTGGCCTTATCCTCTATTATACTATAAAATCTTTCCATGTACACTAAACAGACAAAAGTATTTGGACACCTATGTGTAACCTACAACCTACAGGAACTCTTATGACATTTTATTTGATGAAAGTGCTGAAAATTTTCACTTATTCACCTTAAATAGCATCTGTGAGGTTATGGGTCAGTGGTTTCATGTTTGAGGTAACTCTTGGTGGCGTGGGAGTGGTAGCTCTGTGGTTAGTGTGTTGGGCTATCAATCTGAATGTTGGGGGTTCAAATCCAAGGTTGTATCTTAGCTGATCTTGTATTTTAACCCCAGCCATCAAGTTGGGATACTTGTAAATCACTTTGGATAAAGGCGTCTGCTAAATAACCAAATGCAATGTAATGCAAATTGTTACTTCTCCATTTCATCACCATCATCCATCATCACCAAGAGATGGATGATGATCAGAGTCCAGCTTTGCGCATGACATCTTTTCCAGGTAAGATTATGCAACATTTTTCGAGGGATTTCGCATCACTGTGATATTTCTAGGTTGGTTCTCACACAAAGGTAGAGAACAGCAGAGAGATGACTTCCATCTAGGGGTTTATTTACAAAAGATAACAGAAATCAATCTGCACACAAACAAAGGATGTATGCTTGGCTTGTTTGGCTTTTCAGGTCTTTTTTCACTCTCTATTCACTTAATTTAAACATAAATTAAGTTAGACAGCAGACACATGAAACCAGACAGGTGAAGATGTTTCATTCATAGCTGCAGTCAGCTGAACAGTAAGTAAGAAGCTCGGTTTAAACCACTAAATACAATATCTTATATCCTTTATTTATTTTTACATCTTCTTACAGTAACATTTAGATGTAAGATCCCACAAACATCTCCAACCTTATCCCTTATATAAGCTTGTGTGTATGTTGCCACTGATGATTTATATGGTTTCATTTGTTGGTAAATTTAAGGGTTTAACATCTGAAAGCATGGTAGTCAGGAAAGGTAACATGAAATACAGTGTATGGGGCAATTTAGTATCTCTAACATACTTAGAATGTCTTTGTGGGAGAAAACCAGAATCCCTGTAGTAAACCAAGGAGCCACAGGGAGGACATGCAAACTCCACACAGAAAAGAATGTGCATGATACATGATGTATCTACAAAAATATTCCTGATGTGCATAGTATATTCTGCACAACTGCATGACATCTGACTGTTACCTGAACAAATTCACATTGACATAAATGTAGTTATGCTCATTCACGTTCATTATAAGAAACATCAGCCAGTTAGAATACTGATCAACTAAACTGCTACAAAAGTAAAAGGTCAAAGCTGAAAGACAACATCTCTCTCCCTCCATCTTCTGCTCTCTCTCCCTCTACACTAAATTGGTTTTGGCAGCATGGTGAGAAAAGATCATCACATTGTTAAACTCTCAATTTCAACTGTGTGTGAGACGAAAGCTGATAGACATGCGCGCACACAAACACACACACACACACACACACACACACACACACACACACACACACACACACACACACACGCACACACTGTATATAATTAGCTTATTCACACAGGAGAAAATTTCTAAGTATATTATTAATAGAAGATTCTTAATGGCTTATTCAGTATATGGCATCTAATACTTGAAGTACAACAAGCTTTAGAGCTATTGGCACTCAAGTTAAAAATAAAATAACATTAAAGTCTGTGGTTAGCATGACATTATAATGAAAACCCAAAAGCAACACATTTTCCAAAATTAAGAAAACAAACATTAAAAAATCTTATCAACAAATGTATATATATATATATATATATATATATATATATATATATATATATATATATATATATATATATATATATATACTCATCGGCCATTTTATATTGTAAAGCAAATCACATCTATCTCTGTTCTGTGACACTCTCTTTCTGCCTGTCATACTTTGTGTCTCTAAGCCTCTCATCACATTTACATTAGTTCATAAAATGTCTTGGAACAATAAAAAATAAAATGTAAAAGCATAAAGAAGCACGAAAGATAGAAGCATCTGCTGAGTTATAAATGTAAATATAATGTATAAATAATTTAACAGTATCACAGAAGCATATAAAAATAAATGCAAAATAATGAAAAAATATTTTTACCAAAAGTAAAAATAAATCTGGATAATAATTGGACATTAATAAAAATGACAATTACATAGATAGAGTTCCTGGTCACTCAAGGAAAGATGCTATTGCTGCAGATTATTATATGCATTCATAAACTAAAGAAGCAATACGTTTAAAAGATGCATATATGAAATATGGAAATACATCATTTAAAAGGATACAGTCATGTGGACTGCTAATCAAAAGCGAGCAGGGAAGCTCAACAATGGGCTGAATAGTGAGCCTAGGGAAAGCCTGCTAACATAAAATAAGAGTCCATATAGAGGCTGACTTGAATAAGAGTGCCTATAAAATGGCTAATATACAATACCTAAAAAGATGCCTACCAAAGGCTAATGCACAATAAAAATGCAGCGCAAAGTCCAAAGCCACAGGGGTCTTTATTGTCTTTTATTGTCGACTCAAGTTAATTTCTATGTGGAATTGGCATGTTTTCTTTTAGTTATTGTGCACACAGCTATAACCTCAAGCAATGAGGTTTGTTAATATCATATTTGAATAATATCAATAATCAAAACAGTTGACAAAATTTATGCTAATGTACTATATTCAATCTTAATTTCGTAGTTTTAAAGATATAGAATCCAGGGTGACCGTTTCAGTAACAACTACCTGGAACAAAACAACAGAGAAATTAAAAAAATAAAATGCGAATTTTAAAAATTAAAAAAGTTTTTAGAAATATTTTTTTCAATATGAACTAACCTGGGCTAATCTGAGCACGTTCACCTCTCAGCAAGTCAATTGAGTTCTCCAAATTGCCCCATTTAGAGTGTGTGTGAGTGAGTGTGTGCCCAGCAATAGATTGGTGTCCTGTCCTGGGTGTATCTGCCCAGCACCCGAAACGTTCTCCCCTGGATGGGCATGGGGAACCCCACCACGACCCTAATATAGGATAAAGCAGAAGATAATGAATGAATGAATGAATGAATGAATGAACTAACCTTATCTCTCGAGTACACTCGAGATCACACCTCTCTAAATGTACAGATGCTTTTTTTAAAAAAAAATTTATTATACAACAGAACATATGCTATATGTCTGTGCTGATGTAATACATTGACATCTAACAGCTGTGAAGTAAACAGGAGATGAGAGGAAGCATCAAGAGGGTGGAACCACAACATTAGAGGTGTGTTAAGGGCAGCATCTGGAAGGCACTACTGGGTCATTCTCAGTACATGTAAGAGACAAAAAAAAAAGCCTGGTAGCAGCAAATAGAAAACAAAATAGAAAACCCATGCCAGCATGGCAAAATAAGGCCGACATAAAAATAATACTCTTTCTAGTCCACAGATTCTGGAGGGTTTACTGAAAATAAACTCTGTGTTGGATTATGACCCATATCTCACACAAGGCTAAACACTTTAAATCATACAAAATTAAACCTTAAAATATACTAAGCAAACCACTATACATGATGTTCAAGCAGTATGATTGTAAAGTTTATAAGATTGCAGTATCTAGTTAGTTAATAATATTTAGGCTACACCACCTACAATTTAACAGTATGATTTATTTTAAAGTGTTTAAAGATGAAGATGAAGTTTCTATGTAATATATTTAATAAAACTTTTATAGTTCTAATAACGCCACCATTTTACCATCAACAATTAACACTTAAATTCTGTGGCAAATTACATGGTAACTTTCTATTATTTTGGGAATCAAAAGTACTTCATAATGTTAACCTTGAGTGACATAATACATTATAATATAAATTTAGAATTCAAGGTATTTTTAAGACATTCTTACTGAATACAAGATGATTTCATTTGAACTAAAGTCTGTTATGAGCATTTACCTTATATTTACGCAGTTCTTCATAGAGTTGATAAATGACAACACTTACCAGTTATGAATTCTTATTAAATCTGATTTAGGCATTCGAAACACAGGTATTAATGGTTATAAAAGGTTTATGACACGGATCTTTACAATAAGTTAATGAACAAGAAACAAGAAAAAAAAAAAACTTTTTCTAAAGCATCTTGTTACATAGTTTAATAAAGCCCTATGGCATTTTCTTCTAACACAACATGGATGTGGTATAAACGCATATGTACTTTAACAGAGGCTAATGATGTTATGAAGCATTATAAATACTTCACGAATACAAAACTTTATGAAACTTTATGAATTTATAATGCATCATGAATACCAGATTGATAGAAAGTTTCAATTGACAGCTGTTGGTTTGTTTTCTAGATGTCTAAAAGCATGGTTATTAAGCACACAGATTTATTTAATTATGTTTTTATGTATTTTGTACAACCTGTGTGTGTTTTAATAATTTTGACGTTAACCTCCCCAGGTTGATTCAAATAATACTTGATTTGGCAATAGAAAATGTACTGCCTTTAGAGGAATAGTAAAATTAATCCTGATATGATTCTAACAAATTGACTATACATTAATTATACTCTTCTTTCTATAAATCATTGATGTTCAAAACTGCTAGCTGTAATTAAGTTAGCATTATGATTTGCCTCGTGAGCTGAGGGCTCATTTCTAGAACCTTTCATATAATATTGTTTTTCCACTATTCTTTAACTTTAATGTGATTTATTGAAACTCCGCTCAAGCATCCAATGGCTGATTATAGTTACGGAACCCAGTCCCTCAAATATTTTGCTTGTGTATTACAGTGATGCATTTTTATGCATCACTGTATACTGTTACATGCTTTTTAGTGCACTTCAGTGAAAATTATCATTTAATTCACTGGCAATTTTGACAGAGACCAAGTTGTCCTTGTAAATGTAGTCTAATGTCTACTAGAATGATGCAGTGGCAATTAATTTGTTACTGAAACATGAAGGGACCATGATGATATAAGAATAACACTTGTTTACGCAGAAGTAACATTTGTTATCACAGAATCAATTTAGTTTGAATGCTTTCTCTGAGAAGTCAATAAAAAACAGAAGATTCTGTAGGATTGTGCCACAGGGAGAATAATACAATGTGATTGTGTTACTCTGTGCTATAATAGGATGTGCTTTTATGTCTGCAAAGAAATGTTTGGTTGGTTATTTGTAAGAAGGATATTGATGCCTGATGTTGTGTCAGGGTGTTTCACAGATGCTCTATGAGGTTTAATCTAAAAAATGCCCAAAGTCTTGCTGTATGCTTAATAATCCTGATGAAAAAAAACTGAAAATGCTTAATTAGTTTCCTCTCTTTTCTCTTACATCCCAAAATGCACTGCTAAGGGTTAGACTTATCCATTCGTCTGCCTTACATGAGATTCCTCCCATTCCTTGCCCAGTGTGTCATCTCAGTGGTGTGGCATCCTGAGGATTTGAATCCCAGTTTGTGCCTCAGTGGTTAATGGGAGTTAACATCAAATGATTAAAATTTCAGTTGCGATTTGGGATTTGTCGGGAGTGCCACTGGTCATAGTACTTTTAATATTCATTTTAGAAAACAATGCTTCTTTTTTATCAGCAAACACACAGATTCCAAGACTTCTGAATTAAATAAAAGAAAGATTCTGTACAAACATACATGCAAACCCCACCCCCAACACTCAAGGAACATGAAGACAGAAGCACATGCATAATTGCATTGTGCAACAGTCCGCACCTCAGAGGAAATAATTATCACCATAAAAAGAGCAATTACTATTCTGGCTGAGAGCAGAGGCAGATTTTAATATCCCTGCCGAAGAAGGCTGTGCACACAACACTGTTTATTTGTCAACAGTTTTAAGTTACAACAACATACATTCATGTATTACTACAAAAGATAATTTAGTAACTTCAAAATTGCATTCTGTATTCACACTCTCAATTCATTTTCAAAGACACAAACATACAATTGACATTACAAGCAGCCGTATGTAAAATTTCAAGTTATTTGTTTCTTGTTCTAATTTGATATGTTCATATTGGTATGTTAATTTGCATTACCCCAATATGCAAGTTACATTAAATACAAAACTTATTTTATAAGTATTCATCAACAGATAAACAGTCAACATGTCTATGATAATGACTATATGACAAACAAGACCTGAATATGAAGTACCTTGCTCAGAATCCAAGATGTGGCAGCTTGGCAATCAAAACTTACAATCACTTAACCATTGGTACCCCACTTTAAAGAACCAGGTAATGCACCATTTCTTAATTGGACAAAGAATTAACTGCCAAACTCTTGGCTGGTCCTGTTTTAAAGAAATTAATGTTTTATAACGCACAAACCTTCCTGCCACAATTACTGTAATAACCAATATCTGTAAGTTACACACCTGACTAACCTGACCCTTAAAAGCTAGAATTTAAAATCTTAAACTGTTATAATATCACAGTTATATTAATACCTATTAATAACTATTCTGATATATAAATATAGTCTAGATGCTCTGATATATATATATATATATATATATATATATATATATATATATATATATATATATATATATATATATATATATATATATATATATATATATGGCAAGGCCTATTGTATCCTGGCAATTTAATGTAGTGTAGTTTAATATCCAAGGTCATTTACAGCTTTTCTCATGTTTAAACCAAAAAAATACCTTGTTCGTCACATGGGCAAACACAAAAACAGTTACAGTAATTTGCATAATTGCAAGCCAATAACAGATACAGTTAAAGCTGTGCACCCAGCATTAATGTAGTACTTCCTATTTAACTAGGCATGTTTTTCTCTCTTAGCTATTCCTCTAGTCAAGTACAGTGTCAGAAAATAAATCACAATCTACTGGCTGTCTACATTTGAGAAAATGGTCATCTATCACACCTCGCTGTTCATTTCGACAGTTTGAACATAACCCACTATTCATATGCAAGAAAAGAATGAGGACTATTATTCTTTTGAACTGGAGGTTAGATGGTGGTGGGATTTAAGCATAATTGATTGTGCAGAGCATCTAGAACAATTTTTTCTGAGACTATTTTAACTGTAAGTCAGAATACTGGGTAAAAATCAAGAGGATGTTAAGACTTAGGACAGATGCTCATTTTTTTATTTGCATTACATCTTGAACAAGCCTTGTATATAACGCACTGCATTGATACTGACATGGTGGTGGTGTGTTGTTGATGGTATTATTGGACCAGACAGAGCAGTACATTGATTTAGTTAATTATATATAAATATAAATAGTATATATGATTTAGGTCTGTATGTTTTTGCCAAACAAATTTATAAGTAGGGCGGCATGGTGGCTTAGTGGTTTGCACGTTCACCTCTCAGCGCTAGGGATTCCCGGTTCGAATCCCCGTCTGGGTGGAGTTCTCCCCGTGTCCGCGTGGGTTTCCTCCAGATTCTCCGGTTTCCTCCCACAGTCCAAAAACATGGATCAAGTCAATTGAGTTCTCCAAATTGCCCCATGTAGAGTGTGTTCTTGTGCGTGTCTGTGTCTGTGTGCCCAGCGATATATTGGAGCCCTGTCCTGGGTGTATCTGCCCAGCGCCCGGAACGTTCTTCCCTGGATGGGCATGGGGAACCCCTCCCCCCTCCCCCCGCAACCCTAATAGAGGATAAAGCAGAACATAATGAATGAATGAAAAAAATATAAGTATAACCCAAACACTAAAATTGGTCCAGCAAAATGTGTACACAAATGTGTGGGCCAGACCAATTGCATTTTCTAAATAAACATTTTTTTGCAAAAGATTTTTTATCAAGTATTATTATATAATAATTTTGTTAGATGCCAAACACTGGCCAACAAAATGTGACAAACCAGGCAGAACTTACAAGGCCAAACACATAAGATGCAGCGACTGAGGAACATTTCCTAATTCTGGAAAACTAGTTTTAATCATACTGACACAGGGGCAATTTAATATTTCCAGTTTACTTTATTTACATGTAATTGCACAGTGGGAAGAAACTGACCTGCATGTGGGAAATCCACTTAAAGTACACAATTTATGGTAAAAAGTCATAGGTGCATAACAGATTGATGAGTCTCCTAATACCACCACCTGTCCTGTTCTCCTCCTGCTCTGGGTAAGTTTAGCTAGTAACAGTAGTGATAAAAAAAATAAAACAGCATTATTAGTAAAACATAATTTTAAAATACTATGTAAAAATTGAGTTCCAGACTGAAGCTCGGTGAAAATAGCAAAAACTAATGTAAGGAAATAAGAAAATCAACACTGTCATTATTACCATTGGCTCCAGGTAGTGACCCTATAATATTAATACAGTATAGGCTGTGCCAAAACTGAAGACTGAATAAATACAGTATATGCACATACAATGTGAACATTAATTTTTCACAGTCACTAGAATGTCTGTTTGTGTTTACAAAATAATTTGTGAGCTGATATAAAAAGGTTACTTGGTATGCATGGTACAGGACACAATGTTGTGTATACTGTAACACCTGTATACTCCAATTTCGCATCTAGATGGTCTGTTTTTCACATAGTCAGAAATAAATGACAACACACACACAAACACACACACACACACAGATATGCAAGCGAACATGTGCACATACACAAATACTACACACTGGGATCATTTACCGACATAATAATTACTATATCTAATTAAGGGGACCCTTCCTAACCATATCTGTAACCTCAGGAGCCTGAAGATGATTTCATGGCTTGATTTTTTGTTAAATCGTTCATGAACCAAGAATTTGAAATGGCATCTAATACTATGCTGGCAATCTAAGGACATTTGGTCATTTGTATAGTGCTAGCAAAAATATTAAAACTTGCCCAAACCCAGCAATACCCTATTTGGTCACAGCTCCCTGTGGGCCTCATTGCTGACAGATTGCATTTTGGGTTACGGAGCCATCAGCATCAGTCGCACTGGCCGGTGTAAGTAACACAATCTGGTGCCTTAATTTCTACCAGCTGTTCCCCCAGCCACAGGAGAGAAATGCTGAGCGGCCAGGGCAGAACACCTTGATGGCCTGCAACCAAGGAGACGAGGATGAATTTTTAATAGTGGGTAGATCGCATTAAAAAAGGACACAAGAGCACTTAGCATGTGAACGACTGGAACCTGGACAGATGGACAGACACAAGCAGGAGCACTGATGAACACAAGTATAACGCAGCTAATCACACATTCACAGTCATTGGCTTTTTTATGTCATTTCTATCCTCATGCGCTAAATATCGTATTAATTGGCTTAGAAAAGGGCAATCATCATTAACACTCATTTGGATGAGACCTTCCATAAAGAGATGAAAGGTCATTTCAATCTGGAATTTAACCTCTGTAAGTCCACTGATATTTCCAAATGAAGACTATTCCTTATTTTCTTGCTCAGAAGTTTTTGCACCAATAATAGACACAAATTATTCAAAGAGAAGAAATACATCTTGTATTTAAGTCTTAAATTCAAAGCTGTCTGTCTCTGAATTGTAAGTAGATCACATTTATACAAACTCTTTTTTTTACAATTTTTTTTTATTCTTATCTAAAGAGATACAAGACTTGACAGTGTGCTGGCAAGTACCAGTGCTGAATGGGAAAGGGGAAAGATGTGCAGCCTAATAAAGCACTGGCTTCAGCAATTAAAGCCTTGTGCGCCTGATGTTTAGAATTTATGTGTCCTACAGGCAGCATAATATGAATAAGAAAATCCCTGGATCCTATTACTGCTGCATTCACGCTGCCATGTGAAAGAATGTGCAATTAATTTCACTAAGCACTGCGGCTGCCACTATTAACCAGTACACATGCTGTCCTTATGCTGCCATTTTAATTTTAAAAAATATATACAGTATGGCATATAAACTGATTTTAAATCATGATTGGTATCAAGTGTTGACTGAGACATTTCTCTAGATGGAAAAATAAAGTGCAAATCTCATGAGTATTGTGAATTAAAACTGTGTTGCAGCGCTATTAACTGAAATTGAAGTCTGTACCATGGTAGTTATGCCATATTTAGTAAAATTAATGGGGTTTACAAAATATTGCCTCTATCACATTTACTAATATTACCAATTGTACAATACTAATATTGCTACATGTGAGCTAATTCTGGTAATCATATATATTTTAATTTGATGTAACTAACATGAATTTTACTGCCACGCGGCATGGTGACTTAGTGGTTAGCACGTTCGCCTCTCAGCACTAGGGATTCCCGGTTCGAATCCCCATCTTGGTGGAGTTTCCATGTTCTCCCCGTGTCCGCGTTGGTTTCCTCCCACAGTCAAAAAACATGGATCAATCAAATGAGTTCGCGAAATTGCCCCAATTAGAGTGTGTCTGTGTGAGTGTGTGCCCAGCGATAGATTGGCGCCCTGTCCTGGGTGTGTTTGCTCAGCACCCGAAACGCCCCCCCCGACCCTAATACAGGAAGATAATGGATGGATGGATGGAATTTTACTGCCATCTATTATGTGTGCTGTAGCATTAACTTTGAATAGAGCGAAATTAGTATCATGACTATCAAACCTCATAATTCATTCATTATCGACGCCATTAGCGTCGTGGTGGGGATCCACATGCCCATCCAGGGCGCTGGGCAGATAGACCCAGGACAGGGCACCAATCTATTGCTGGGCACACACTCACTCACACAAACACACTCTATAGGGGGCAATTTGGAGAACTCAATTGACTTGATCCATGTTTTTGGACTGTGGGAGGGAACCGGAGAACCCGGAGGAAACCCAAGCGGACACGGGGAGAACATGGAAACTCCACCCAGATGGGGATTCGAACCGGGAATCCCTAGCGCTGAGAGGCGAACGTGCTAAGCACTAAGCCACCGTGCCGCCCACCTCATAATTCAGATAATTCAATTATGTACAAGAGAAAAATGTACAAAGAAGAAAATGTATTGAGTTCTGAACATATTTATTACAAACACAAGCAAAGAGGTGATTTGTTTTGGTGAAAAAGGTGAAATTTTTTTGCATTCTAAAATGACACTTTTCTGCAAATGTTATGGGCATAAAAACACGCATAACTAAAGTGAACTATGATTGAAAAAAAAAAGATCTGTACCAGAAATGAAAAAAAAATAAGATTAGAAACATTAATTCTACAACAATTCTAAATATAATCAATTAAAATGAAAAATTATTATTATTAAAAATGAAAATATTTCTGTTTGCACAAATCTTTTTTTTTTTTCTGTTTGCACAAAGCTTGAACTCCATGCTGAGACTCAGAGTGCACACTCATTCACCTTTCAGTGCAGCAAACACGCCATTTGGCTTTTTTACTTTCTGAACCCAATTAACTTTAATTCACAAACTGTTGGTCAGACATTAAAACAAAAGCCCGGCGTTTTGTTACTTTTATCTTGTGTTTTATATATGAATAAAGTGATGTAAGTGACAGTGTTGTGAAGTCAAGTTTGGACGTCTGCAGTAAAACCGTCGTGATGAATATTTATTGTCGGTGGAGGTTTATTCCCGTCTTTTTCAGATGTGCAGTCGGGCTTAACTGAGGACTCTTACCATTCAGCCTTTTAATCTTCTTTATAATAATATTTTCTAATAAACGTCGCTCACCAAGGAACCGTCCTCCTTCAAACTAGACTCCCGTCCTGCGCTACACAAATTCACATTATAAATAGAGGCCACGTGTTTAAACAATACGAACCGCCAATATAATTAAATCCAACGAGAGCAGAAAATCGAAATTATATATTTTTCACTGACAATATACAGCTTGAGTCAAAAGTTTGGCCACACCCTATTTTTGCTCCACTTATTGTTCTTGTTCTCAGTTCCACTTACTGTAATGATGCTGACAGGAGAGAACATACAAACCATACAGTGTCCTCTCCAATCATGAATCAAAACAAGGAAGAATAAAACAGTTAGTATTGTGACATTATGCCTTATTTATAGATCTATAAATATAAACCAGACCCAAAATGGTGTATAAATTAGCAGTCGAAATTTGGACACACAGCCTGCTTGCTCCATTGTCTATTTCCTCCACTTATCATATAGATGGACTTTGTAGTTCTATGATTCCAGAATGTTGTCCATCTGTTTGTGGAATACAGCACATACTGTGTTTTTCCGCTTTACTCTGTTCTCAAATGGTTAGAACCCCAATAGTACCACAACGGAGCAGGTTGGTGCATTATTTCTCCAGCACTGTCACTGAGGTGGAGAAATGAAACTACAGCAGCACTGCTGCACTAACACCCCCTCATCGCATCTGTGTTATTGCAGAACTGACTATAAACAATCCACCACTCAAAATAGACCTGTTCTGTCCTGACGAATAGAGAACAGAGAACCCACAGTGGAATAACAAACACAAAGAAAATGGATAGACTACAGTCTGTAATTGTAAAACTACCAAGTCCATCTACTTTATACACCATTTTGGTTCTGCTTTCTATTTATAAATGTATAAATAATGTATACTGCCACTGTCACAATACTAACTGATTTATTATTCCTGGTTGATTTATGGTTGTAGAGGACACTGTATGGTTTGTATGTTCTCCCCTGTCAGCATAGGATTTTTTTCCCTCTGTCCAGATCTTACAAAATTACATTATGTAAAAATGTGTTTGTCCTGCAGTAGTCTGGTTACCTGCACTGAGAATTTTTACTCTTTCGTACTATGAGCCCTTTATTAAAATTATTAAATAATGTACAGATAGTGTGGAGTGGGAGATGAATACCTAAAATCACACTCTTCTACCTTTCTAGCCAATTACCTTAAAGACCTAAAAAAAAAGGAAATATTACCTCCTGCAGAATGCTGTGCTGGTGTAAATGTCTCTGTTGACCTCCACAAGCACAAAATGACACACACATTGTTTAAAAGGTACCAATCAGGATTTTATGTGCACCCATCATCACAGACCATTAAACTGCGCTCAGACTCAGAGCTGTATTAATTTCATGGTAAAGCATGATTCAGGGGTAAGGCAACACAAGAACTCTCTAAATTAAAATCTCAAACCCCAAAAAATATTTTTTTCTTTTCTGAAAGTGACACAATGTTCCACAAACATAATGTATAATGGCACAATACCTAAAACCAAAGTTTATTGACTGTACCTTAAATTATATTTATGTTTTTTTTTCAATATAAATTTACACAGATAAACAACATGTTTTTATACTTTTCACAAAAAAACATCAGTTATCAGTAAGTTCTGTCTCCACCCTGCAAAGATGGATAGATTTACATGTTTGCTAGCGGGCCGATGCACCGGCAGAGGCCGTATTGTTTGGTACAGGAGGTTTAATGACAGGTAATTTGTCACACACTGACTAAAGCTGTCAACTGCGGTCAGATGGCACGATGTCATGGAGACGACATTCTCTTTCGATACGCTTATGCCTTCTGTTGAGCTGCTAACACAGGGGGTCTTTGGGAGCACTGTGCAAAATGCATTCATGATTTTATTCCAAACTGTGACCCTTTCAGTGAGACAGCTCAGGACATTAATTTGAGTGTTTATGTAACATTTTTTTGCAATTGCTTTGATTGTTTGTACACAATTTGTCAATTACTGCATTGTGGTAAATCAAACTGTTGCGTAAGTTGTATAAATGGACCTGCATTACTTATTGCCAAAAAAAAGTTAACATTTTGCATGATTGAGGATGAATATTGATTTGAAGAAAATGTTTTTATTTGCCAGTGGCTGTTTTTTTTTTTTTTTTTTAACTCTCTAACAGTTGTCCTTGGGGATGCTCATCCAGGGGAGAGCGTTCTGGGTGCTGGGCACATACACCCAGGACGGGGTGCCAACCTAATGCTAGGCACACACTCACTCAAACAGACACACACAAACACTATATATAGGGGCAATTTAGAGTAGCCACTTTACCTTGAATTGATGTTTTTGGACTCTGGGAGGAAACCGAAGGACCCGTAGGAAACCCACCCAGATCGGAATTTGAACCTGGATCCACAGCACTGAGAGGCGAATGTGCAAACCACTAAGCCACAATGCAGCCCAAATGTTATAATAATATTATAATTTTTTATAAATATTGGAACTAAAATGCACTCTGTATCCAGAGAGCTTAAGATGTTGACACAAGCAAGGACAGTGTGAGTTTGTGTCTATTTGTATGAGTGTGTGTTCACTCAGTATCTTTGCTTCATTTTCAGTTGGATGGAGCGATGTCATTAGTCACAGCCCTCTCCCTCTCATTAGCTCCGCCGGTCACCATGGCAGCCACACAAAGGCCGACCCCTCTTTGCCAGTACACAGGGAGTGACAAGCCAATTAGAAGTAGGCACACTGACATACACTGTGATTACCATCCAGGAGCAGAGAGAGAAGCAACAGAAGCCATTCAAGAGAAGATAAACCTGATGTCCAAACAAATTTCCTCTTAATTTTACACTACACATTATATTTAGGGCATATGTAACAGAGCAGGTTGTTTCAGCAACTAATAAAAAAATATTTTGTATTTGTTTGTGCTGGATTTGTATTTGTGTGCAGCATGAAAACTGATAACAGTATTCTGTAGCACTCTATCCTTAAAACAAGAAGGTCCTAAGTTCAGTTACCCTTCTCAGTTTTGTTTGTGTGTTCTCCCTATGTCTGTGCAGGTTTTCCCTTAGATCTAAATGACTAAATTGCAATAATAAATTGCTGGGCGGCATGGTGGCATAATGACCCACATCACAGCAGAAAGGTCTATGAGTTGATTGACTTGTCTTAATGCTAAACACATTTTCACACCATTGTATTTATCTCAAATGACTTTAAGGTTTGAATACTCTATGCTCTTTCTGAACAAAATGAATATAGGCATTACTCTTGGTAGTTTTAGGTTGTATTTCTTAATGCAACAGTGGACATGGATAGAGTTCAGCATATTAGCATGATGGTTTTTCAAACAATACCACCTGAAATGTAGATGACCGTCCAAATTCAGCTATACGTTCCATCCTTGGCTCCACTCCCTCAATCCTAAAGTGTAAATTGAATGCAGCCATGACCACACAGCTATCTAAATAAGGGCAAGGTAGCTCAGTGGTTTGGGCATTGGGCTATCAATCTGAAGGTTGGGGGTTTAAATCCCAGGTCCACTAAAGATACCAATGTGGGTCCTTGAGCAAGACCTTTAACCCTCATTGCTCCAGGGATGTTGTGATTAACCCTGTGCTTACTTTGTAAGTCGCTTTGGATAAAAGCGTCTGCCAAATGTAATATTGTCAATATAATGTAATGTATTTCAGGTGGTAGGGTAACACCTGACAGGCTCATTACAATAACTATAATACATTTTGCATACTAACTAATATAGTTATTGAAATCATTTTTGTTTGATTATTTTACACTTGCTAGAAAATAAAATGTTTCCAAGGTCTGCTTTTATGTTTGGTTCTATGACGATTTATTTCTGCATGCTTTTCATTTCTTAACAGACCCTAGGTGATGTTTTGTGATTGGAGAGCTCTTTTGAGTGCCTTCACTCAGTGCTAAACTATTGATGCTAATATAGAAGTAGATATCAGAGAAAAGAACAGAAGCGACAAACTGTCTGACAGTGCAATGCTGAGAGTATAAGAGAGAAAGAGAGATAGAGAGAGTGATGCACATCATTAGCTCAAAGTGAGGTGCATCCTATAAGTTTGTCTGGTGGCTGAAGTAATTTGCGTTGTCTTTTAACAAACAAACAACATCTAATATATCAGATGCAATTTCTGCAATTTCCTCCTGGAGATTGAGTATTCTGATTTTGATTCTGATTCTGATCAGAATGCATAGCTTTGTATTGAATGTTAAATGAGTTATAGCTTAATTAGACTTTTTACAGAATGTGCTAAAAGTATTGTTAGTAAAGACAGACAAACTCCATCTCTAATGAGGTATCCTGCCTCTTTTCTAACCTTCCCTTAGGGTGGAAGGCTTATTTATTGCACACGATGTCATTAGTCAGACACAGCTATATGTACTTCAACAGTTTCTGACATGCTCTTAGCGTTTAACAAGTTGTCAACAATAAGAATGTGTCTTAAAAACAAAACACTATAGGCCATCTTGTATAAAACATTTACAGATTGCTAGTGTAGCATTTATTTACAGAGTTAAATGACTAATGAATATGTTGTTTTTTCAAAGTACATTTTCAGTTGATATATATATATATATATATATATATATATATATATATATATATATATATATATATATATATATATATATATATAAAATTCCTTGTAGTTAGTGTACAGTATAGTATTCTATTTCATACAATTTCTGAGGATTCTTTCATCAAGTGTCAATGAAAGGTATACTGTAATCTAGGGCAACGCACTTGCTTAATAATTTATATGTCAAACAAATTTAAACCAGTCAATCTGCCTATTTTTTAAGATCATCTCAGACAGTAACCAGACATGTAAATTATCCTGGATAATCCTACATGGAGAATAATATGAAGAACAATCTCAGAATCTACTGCTACACTATACTACACATAGGAGATCTAAAGGAGATGTTTGGTTACCTGCTTTAGGTCATTCATTCATTCATTAATTCATTAATTCATTATCTTCTGCTTTATCCTCTATTAGGGTCGCTGGGGGGTTTCCCATGCCCATCCAGGGGAGAACGTTTCAGGCGCTGGGCAGATACACCTAGGACAGGGCGCCAATCTATCGCTGGGCACACACTCACTCACACAGACACGCACACAAACACACTCTATATGTGGCAATTTGGAGAACTCAATTGACTTGATCCATGTTTTTGGACTGTGGGAGGAAACCGGAGAACCCAGAGGAAACCCACGCGGACACGGGGAGAACATGGAAACTCCAACATGGAAAGACATGCCCAAAATCAGGAAAGTAAAATTGATCTAAATTCTCTGCTTTATTTTTGTTTATTTCAGGATTTCCTATATTTTGTAATACATGTCTAAATGTACATTGTACGTACTGCATATAGAGTTTTTAATGACCTATTTAAAAAAAAAAAATCTCTAAGAGTTATGAGAAAGTGATCTTTTCTTTTTTTTTTTTTTGAAAAAGAGGTGAATTTTTTATGTAAATTAAACAGTCCATTTGCAGCATTAATATTTAGAGTAGTCCAACAAATTATTGGTCTTCTTGAGAACATAGAGTATATAGAGACCATAAAGAATGTAAAGTATAGAGCTGAAAGTAGTATGTAAAGATGCTTCTCTGAAAAGGGAATTGTGTGATTGGTAACTAGGGAGGAGGGGAAGCAAACGTAGTTAGATTCACACAGCTCAGTTTATTCAAACTCAGATAAGCAGCTTGAAAGCAGACCAAAGAACTTAAAAAATATTTAACATCTGATGAGATGAGTCCTCGAAACAAAGGCATTCTGTCAAAACATGCAAGTGTGGTATGAGGTTGATGCTTTGACTGAAGTAGCAGCATGAGCACCTGCAGTAAAGCACACAAAGGCACAAACAGAAGCAGAATTGAATAGAGATGGATAATAGGGAGAAAAAAAGGTGGATAAGAGAAAAAGACTCATAAGTAGATGAAAACACACAGGACAGGATGCCAATCCATCACTGGGCACACACTCACTCACTGTACAGTGGCAATTTATACAGGGAATAGAGCAGCCAGGTCACATTGATTCCATGTTTTTGGACTGTGGGAGAGAACAGGAGAGCGTGGAGAAAACCTACGTGGACACAGGGAGCACATGGAAACTCCACCCAGATCGAGATTCGAACTTGGATCTCCCCAGTGCCAAGAGGCGGATGTGCCAACCACTATACCAACATTCCACCCCTTACAAACAATTCTAAATCTTTTTTTTTAAAATCACTCACCTAAATCTAATAGCAAACCTTTAGTTATTTTTACATTGACATGCAATAATTGACTATATTATAATTTAAATTAAGGTTTGGATGACGACTTTGAGAAGAGTGGATGGATTTTTAAAGATCCATTTGTTTCTCTCTGTTTTCTACATGACGGGAGGGACGGAATCCAGTGACCTTGTCTATGTGCCTTGGCATTACCCCGAGGTCTTCTGCCATAGAAATCAGAAAAAAGATAATGCGCTTCTGGAAGAAATGAGCCTGTTCACTCTCCATCCCAAAGCCCCTTAAGGAATCTCGCCAGTGTATGCTCTCTGTCTCAATGTATTTACTGTCTGGCTTTGACTGGTTATATTGCACTGAGTAAGGCCAGGCTGTGATAACCAGTGAGGCCAGAACAAAATGAATATGCTGAGATAGAAGGCCACTTTAAATGGTGCCTACTTATGAAAGTGTAATTCTGTAGCACTTTGATGTGTGGCCAGAAATGGATACACCAGAATGTTTGAGACAACTAGAGAGTCCTCTAATCATTATGATGAACAAATGATTACAGAAGGGAGGCACATGATGAGACAGAAACAAGGAGAGACACAAAAAGACAAAGTCAAAGGAATGTAGAGCGATAGAGCGAATTAGTAAACTGTTGGTTTGGGCCCATCGCAACAGGGACTCAGGACTGAAGCTGGCCTAGGCCCCCTGACAACAACTGATTATGAATTGAATGCAATGACAAACTGTGTAAGCCCTTTTTTAAATTCTGTAATGGTCAATGCAATAAATTACAATGACACTTATCAGAATCCCTTTAGAGTAGCCACTTTACCTTGAATTGATGTTTTTGGACTCTGGGAGGAAACCGGAGGACCCGTAGGAAACCCACCCAGATCGGAATCCCTCAAGAATTGCCCCTTCCACTAATTGCTTAAAAAACTACACCATTTGCACTCTTTATAGATTGTTTGTCAAAAATAAAAGTGTTTGGTTTCAAATGTTTACATTTTATTTTTTGGTTAACTTAAGTTAGCAATATTTGCTTGGGATTCCCAAATGCCATGAAAAGGCCCTGCCTAAAGAGCATAAAGCAGAAAGGACACGTGACCAGTCCTTCAGAGTGGGAGAAAGAGCAGGAGACACAAAAAAGAGAACATTGTGTCTGGGTGCAGAGAAGCATTGCCCTCCAAGCTCATCTCTCAGTTTCAGTGCGAATGGTTCACTGCCTTTTGATAATAAAAGAAGCATGGCAAGCCAGAAGAAAAGAACGAAAAAAAGTCCTTTTTCCGTCACTCTCTCTGAAGCAATTCACCTTAGTCCTGATTGACCTCTGCAAGATGGAACACACATACAGACACACACAATAGGAGACGGAAAATGTGAAAGGCTTTGACACAGACACCACATATCACTCATATAAACTGAAAGCATCGTTGAGATACTTTTCTGTTTCCATAAATGCAGAAGAACTCGAGTGTCTTTTGTCAGGAGACTGACAAGCTGGAGGGAGTGTTATTGAAGGGCAATGGCTGAGGAGTAATTTAATAGCCAGTAAAGATGCCTGAGTAGGAAAGCAGCTGATTGCTATAGGCAACGTGTTTCATGATCCTTATCTTATAGTCAGAGTATATTAACCAACTGGAAGCACTTGCGAGTACGAATGTGAATGCTCAACTGTGTTCAAATTTTCCTCAATTAACACAAGAACCCTGATATGATTAACTGTGCTGGACAGCTGGTTCCTACAGGTGAAAATGACTATGCATAATGACATCAATTGTGTTTGTTTTTTTTTCTTTTATGCTTGCTACTTAAAATTTGTTGAAACTTATTGTTGTATCTTTATTGTTAATATGGATATGCATGGCAAGGTAGAGCATTATGTATCACTCTCACAATGAATTCCCAGATAAATCAAACAATGTCCTTTCAGTGTGGGTTTGCATATTTCCCAAGACCTTACTCCAGGGGGCGGCACTGTGGCTTAGAGGTTAGCATGTTCACTATCGGTGGGGGGGGGGGGGGGGGGGGGGGATACATGTCACCCACGACAGGGTGCTGGGCACAGATATATGAGAAGCAATTTAGATTTTTGGCTGTGGGAGGAAACTGTCGAACCTGCACAAAATCCATGTGGACACAGGGAAAACATGGAAACCCATGGATTGGGAATCAAACTTAGATTCCCAGCACTGAAAGGTAAACGTGCTAACCACTAAGCCACCGTGCCAACATGCCACCCGTTATTTAAAATGAAAACAAAACAAATGAAAAATTATGACATTTAGAAAAAGCACATCTGCAACACGATATAAAATCTTTATAAATAACAATAAGAAAAGACAAGGACTAAATGAACATGAGGTTATTTTACATTTCAAAATGGCATCAAAGGAAAGCAAGGCCACAAGGACATAGATAGAAAATTCATTATAGAAAAAGGATGAAAAAGTACAGAGTGGGAAAGTGGAAAAGAGAGATGGTAGGGAAAAAGTTTAGAGATTTGCACAGTCTATGTGGGAAGGTATGAAAGGAAATAATGCAACACACAGAAGCTGTTACTTGAGGGATGACACTCCATAATCGATTGTGAACACAGGCTCTGAGCGTAGCCAATCAAAGAACTTTCCATAGACTCCCCTGAGTTGAGGCTGTTGAACTGTCTGCTAAAGGAGTGGGAGAAAGACATGCCCAAGATCAGAATAAAACAAGAAAATGAAAAGGATAGGTGGAGAAGACAAAGATGAGAAACACAAAAGATTGCAAAGAGAAGTTAATACTGCTCATGGGAATGACTTTGCATATAATGAATAATAAACATTTTATATTCTGTATAAACACAATATACTATATTTAAGCTGTGTGCTGTGAAAGATTAGATTGTTTTGTAGATTTAAATAAAACAGGATGGTGGAAGATCTTCATTAATTATGTTGACCTCTGACATGCATATTTTAATTCTACACTTATACATCTTCCTCATACAGTTTCATGAGGTAAGAAATGTAATTTTTTTAAATTATTGGATGATTTAGAATCTGGGCCTCTCAGCACTGGGGATCCAAGTTTGAATCACGGAACGAAAGTTTACATGTTCTCACAAGGTTCTTTGGTTTCCTTCCACAGTTCAAAACAATGGATTCAAGGTTAATTGGCTGTTAAGATATATCAACTAGGCCCAGCGATGGATTGGCGCCCTGTCCTGGGTGTATCTGCACAGCGCCCGAGATGTTCTCCACTGGATGGGCATGGGGAACCCCCCGCAACCCTAATATAGGATGAAGCGGAAGATAATGAATGATGAATGATATATCAACTACATAATATATATAATAAATATCTACACTTTTCAATCAAAAAATTTAGTAGTTTCTAGTTAATGGTATTGGGCATGTTCCTTAGCCTACAACTCATTCATTTCCATTCATCCATTATCTTCCACTTTATCCTATATTAGGGTCGCGGTGGGGTTCCCCATGCCCATCCAGGGCGCTGGGCAGATACACCCAGTACAGGGCACCAATCTATCACTGGGCACACACTCACTCACACACACACACTCTATATGAGGCAATTTGGAGAACTCAATTGACTTGATCCATGTTTTTGGACTGTGGGAGGAAGAACGGAGAACCCGGAGGAAACCCTCGCAGACACGGGGAGAACATGGAAACTCCACCAAGATGGGGATTCGAACCGGGAATCCCTAGCGCTGAGAGGCGAACGTGCTAACCACTAAGCCACCACCCATTTATTACCCATAATGCCCATTTATTAATTCATTATCTTTCGCTTGATCCTCTACTAGGGTCATGCACGCCACTAAGCCACATTATGTGGCAAGGTCATGTCTTTAACTACTGTTATGTTTTTTAACTGTTAAAATAAAATTGTGTTCTCTAAGGAAACCCATACAGTCAGAAGGAAAACATACAAATTCCACATAGAAAGGATCTTTTCCATTGTATGCTGGGTCCTTGGATAAATCTATTTCTATAATTATTTTTATATACGTATTTGTTACTCACTGTTTACACGGTGTTTCAAGGCCTAATTGAGAACAAGCCAAGAGTCGAACATAAATACGGAGAGAACATTCAGTATCTTGCTCCATCACATGCAAAATATTGCATGGTGTGAAAGTAAACAAGTAAAGTGAGGCCGAAAAGACAGATGAGCTGGAGGTTGGAAGATTAATATGAAGATTATTATGTGTCACATTGCAGCTGATGTTTCAGGATGAATCACATAGATGTATCAGCATCAGCTTTTCCTTTTTATTCATAAACGGCCGAAGTTTCCCCGTGTTAGAAATGAAGAAATCGGAAGAGAGAGAGAGCGTGGCAGAAAACGAGATCCATCCCATTAGTAGCGCTTGGCAGACTTCACCTGTTCAGAAAAAAGTGTCTCAATTATGAACTGGCAATAAAAGATGAGATTGCCAGATTGGACGCACATGGTTCGCCTCCAAGAGGTGAAGGATGAAAGAAAAGGAAGAAATCAAGGGAGTACAGACAGACGGAAAGTGTTCAGCAGGTGCTAGTTGTGAGATGGTGGATGGCAGTGCAGGAGGTCAATTTGTGAAGCTCTGAATAACAAGAAAGAATAATGATTTTGATAATGATGTTGATAACGGGGGCGGCACGGTGGCTTAGTGGTTAGTATGTTCGCCACACAGCGCTAGGGATTCCCGGTTCGAATCCCCATCTGGGTGGAGTTTCCATGTTCTCCCTGTGTCCGCGTGGGTTTCCTCCGGGTTCTCCGCTTTCCTCCCACAGTCCAAAAACATGGATCAAGTCAATTGAGTTCTCCAAATTGCCCCATATAGAGTGTGCCTGTTTGAGTGAGTGTGTGCCCAGCGATGGATTGGTGCCCTGTCCTGGGTGTATCTGTCCAGCGCCCGAAACGTTCTCCCCTGGATGGGCATGGGGAACCCCACCGCGACCCTAATAGAGGATAAAGCGGAAGATAATGAATGAATGAATGAATGAATGAATGAATGAATGTTGATAACGCTATTTAAAGAACACTGATTTTACAGATGAACTATCTATTTGTGCACAACTCATCTCATCTCTTTATCTTTTGCTTGTGACCCTGGACAGGGGGTATAGGTAACTGTGACATATGAAATTAATCCATAATCTGCAAATATCAATACTGCTGATCAGACATTTTGTAACTAGTAGGTTACATGTAGTTAGAAAAAAATAAAATAAGTAAATTTATATATATATATATAAATAAATGTTGTTATTCGAATGTGGGGTATTGAATCACAAAAACATGGGTGATACCTCCCACCCCCCACCCTAGTCTTTGGTATAGAATTAAGTGAAAGATAATGAGATGAGACAGAATTATTTAATGTTCACTCATTAATATTATTTCTAGGACATTTATTATGCATTTTATTAATTTTATTGGGTTTCAAGATACCTTGCTTTGGAAAACAATGTACCAAATGTTATACCAGTTTGTTATTTTAAAGGTCTTTATAGCACAGACGAAGCTTTCAATTATTTATGTATTGCTGGACTTTGAATGTTTTGTGCCTAAACTCTTATTTTTCCCCTCAGTAATAGAGCTCAGAGTGCACAAAATCTATTACACAACCTTATGCTATATGCAGAGTTTTAGGATGCAGTAGTATATTGTTATGGAATAAAACCAGGATTTGTTCCAAGTGAGAGTTCTGAGCCTTGTGGTGCTCCTGAATCTCTCTTCTGAGCCTTGTATCAGTGTGTACCCTTGGGAGAAGAAGAGTCAGAGAAGAGATAACCTTAATATCTCTATGGTTTCTTTAAAACAACACTCAAATCAAATACAAAGTAGACTTATATTTAGGTTTTCTGTTTCACTTGTTCTCCTGTGCAAATAGATATCTTTCCTCTTGAACAAAGATCCTAATATAATACCACCCTGAACTGAGTTTGTTTGGCTAGGAGTTTAATGTTAGCACTGCAGTAACAGTTATTCCACCACAGTAATTTACAATGTAGTATTTTACCATCAAATCTGTTCAAGGGTTTTGTTGTTGTTATCACCGTTAGTTTTAATTTTTAACATATTTTTTACACTATAGAATTTATTCTAATAGAAAGGCACTACGTTTTGCTGTGCTTGCTTTTTAAGAATATTTCGGGTAACTATGGTTTTTGAATTATGTAATATCAGGGTCACTATTCCTTCCTCAGGAGATGTTTTGCTGAACTGCATTGTGTACTTGATTCAGTTTAAAACAGAAAAAGAAAGAACACAGTGTAATCATTTCCCTCAGAAAAGAGCCACTGAAGATTTCAAATTATTTGCATTATTTCACTCCTATTTAAAGAAACTATTGTTGAAAAACACACACTCTCACCTCAACAATCCTTCAAAGCTCAGCACAAGGGAATGTATAATAAAATTGCACACCAGGGGTTTGGCTGGAACAGTCACAGTGCTGCAATGGTTTTCATTTAAAATGCTTAACATCCTACACAAACAGCAAACAGTACATACATTTCTCTAAGAATAAAATAAAATATTTTAAATATCTACAGCAATACAAGAGCAAAAAATTTGACTATTATAAACAAAATTTGGCGGCACGGTGGCTTAGTGGTTAGCACGTTCGCCTCTCAGCACTAGGGATCCCCGGTTCGAATCCCCATCTGGGTGGAGTTTCCATGTTCTCCCCGTCTCCGCATAGGTTTCCTCCGGGTTCTCCGGTTTCCTCCCACAGTCCAAAAACATGGATCAAGTCAATTGAGTTCCTCAAATTGCCCCATATAGAGTGTGTCTGTGTGAGTGAGTGTGTGCCCAGTGATGGATTGGCGCCCTGTCCTGGGTGTGTCTGCCCAGTGCCCGAAACGTTCTCCACTGGATGGGCATGGGGAACCCCACCGCGACCCTAATAGAGGATAAAGTGGGAGATAATGAATGAATGAATGAATGAATGAATGAATGAATAAACAAAATTTGGTGTGGGCACCCCTGCGACCTCAGTATAGAATTAAGCAGAAGATGATGGATTATTAAAATTAAAAAGTTTCAGTCATCTTTCCATGAATTATTTGTACATGTTACCAAAATCTGGATTTCCAAATGAATATAATCAATTCACAGGAGCTTGTGCCTCCTCTTCTCCTTTTTTGACAGACATTGTAATTTGTTTTTCAGATCATTTCCCCTGCAGCTTCTACATGACTTAATTTGATTTGTGTCATTTCAGGCTGAAAATGTTTGAATCATTAAAATATTTCAAGAGGTCAAATCAAAATGAACACGAAAGTCACGAGTCAAGTTTTCGAAAATATCATTTCTTTTAAAGGGTCAGAATCCAAATCAGAGTGAAAACCAACGTTGTTTCCTCACCTGTAGTAATCTGGAGTTTGTGTGATGGAACAGAAAAGCAAAATGGGAACATACAAACCTCTGTAGGGCTTTATGCAAATCACACAGTTTTAAAGCTCAGACACAGTCAGCTTTCAGCTTAAAATCAACCCTTAACTGGATTTCAGACCGAACACCATCAAGACCTCCTGAGATGATGTGTGAACAAAATGTATATGCATATATATTCCAGACTGCTAGTGTCACTGAAGTGTGAAGGAGAGAAAGCCCTGGGGCCAACCTTCAATGGGGACCTTTTAAATCTCATTGCATTGTTTCAGTCTCGTGTTTCACTTCAGTTATCGATGCAGATAATGCTCTTGGGTAAAGGTTAGAAAGCACCCTGACATTTCTCTTAAAACAACTCCAAGATTCCCAATATTCTTGCTTTGTGAATGTGTTTGAAGTTTTCCAATCATATGAGTGTGAAGCTCATTTTTAAACATACTGGCGTATATTGAACAAAAAACTAAAAATATGAGAAAGCTGTCGAATAAACCAAATAAAGTAAACTATACCAGATTCCACAAACTGTGTACAGGGTGCAGTCTTTACTTGTTATCAGCTCTGTTTCTCATAATCAATTCTGCCTTTAAAGTTGTTGCTGATTAAAATACTAAAGAGTCAAATTCATTCATTCATTATTAGGGTCACAGGGAGGTTCCCCATGCCCATCCAGGGGAGAACGTTTCGGGCGCTGGGCAGATACACCCAGGAAAGGGCGCCAATCTATAACTGGGCACACACTCACTCACACACACAAGCACACTCTATATGGGGCAATTTAGAGAACTCAATTGATTTGATCCATGTTTTTGGACTGTGGGAGGAAACCGGAAGACCCGGAGGAAACCCACGCTGACACGGGGAGAACATGGAAACTCCACCCAGGTGGGGATTCAAACCGGGAATCCCTAGCACTGAGAGGCGAACATGCTCACCACTAAGCCACCGTGCCGCCCTAAAGAGACAAATAAATTAGTTAATTGCTTTGTCTTAATAATTGTAATACTTGCTATTTAAATGTAAATTATTGCCTAACCATGGAAAAATTTTAAATAAATAATAATAATTTTTGATCTTTTGAAAGATCTGGGTTTGGCAACATTATGTGCCCAAAGAATGAGGTCAGCTGACGACCTGAATATACTGAACCACCAGGTTACTCCAATAATAGATTTTTTCTTCCCTGAGTCCAGTCCTAAACCTCATCAAGAATCGTTGGGATGTGATGGAGAAGACTTTCTACAGTGGTCCAAATCATCAATACAAGAGAAAAAATATTGCAACTCTTACAGAAATAAAATTGCAAAAACTTGTTAAAATGATGCCACAGCAAATGCGTGTCATCAAAGCTACAAAGGGTCCAACGAAATAATACAATGTGTAACCTTTATTTAGCCATGCAGAGTATATATTCAATCATGCATTCATTGCTTAAATAAAGGGGGGAAATGATTTTAGCATCTATAACAAATGACTATTTAGTTACAATACAAAATAGTCTTTTTACTAAAATTATTCACACTCTTTAGAACATACAAAACATGACAAAGTAGAGAACCTGTGACCTATATGATTAATTTTAAAATAGTTATGCATGTTTTAGTTGTAATAATGTTGTTTGCCTTAGTTTTTGGTGCTACAGCATTAGATGTTGAATTGCTCAGATCCTGTCCAGTCATATAAATCTTTGGTTATTTAAGACACTAATGCATCCAGAAGTATTACATGGCAAATAACTACATAATTTAATAATACTTTTATTTTATTTTATATAAAGTTTATTTCTAAACTAAAGTAAAATCTTTTTTTTTTTTGCATAATATGAAAAGGCAGTCGATTTAGTTTTAAACTGTAAATACATTTTTAAAATACTTGTAATTTTACTTTACAAATGCAGCCCATGCCTATTCGTACTTCAACTTTGGGCATTCCATTTCTCACTTACTTACTGACATTAGAAATTCTTGGGCAGTCTGCTCAGCGATCTGGAAAAAAAATACTCTTCAAATATTGAAGCCTTCGGTCAAAAGCCTAGCTCACACTCAAATTAGCCAGCACGAGGCTGTTCAGCAGCCATGTCACAGCAGGTTGATTGGACACTCTCTGTACCCTCTTTTTCACAGAGATAAATTATAATTCATTAGAAAAGAAGGCAGTTTCATCTGCCTCTCCGGCATGTGCAATCAGCACGCACCCACAACTAAGTGACCGCTATGTCACTCCTATTCAGCACAGAGGTGCCCCAGCAGGCAATGAAGCTACTCTATGCTGATAACTGGCACGTCTCTCCAATGCTATGCAATTTATTTGGCAGATTAGTGCGAGGAGAGAAATATTTATTCGAAAAGGGACATTGAATAAAATGTGCCAAATGAAAATTCTGAACTGGATCAGTGGGTGCATTCTGCCGAAACTTCATTTAAATTAATTCTTAAAATGATATCTCTGGAAATGGAATACCGCTGATTGTGAATTGAGTGTGTGGGGAAGACAAATAAGATTTGCTGTGGCCTGCCTGTTTATTTGAATATTAACTGAGGCACAATATGTAATTCGTGCTTATTTGACATGTGCCTGATTGCACACTTTAATTAAAACTTGATCATTGTAAAATTGGGTAAATTAAGGTATATAAGCTAACCCCTTAGGTTTAGGAAGACCGGGGCAGTGGGCTGCCCCATCTGACGAAGCAGTACCAGACAACTTTTGAGAGCAATTGATTTGGTGTTACTGAAAGGATGTGGCCTTTTGTCAGCCATTGATTGGTCAGCACATAGCAGCAAAGCCTTCTTATGATGATTGATTGGTCAAAGTAATTTTCTTCCTGGATGAGCAGCAGACACTGTTTCTTTTGTGTAGAATCTTCCTAAAAAGTTTATTTGTCTGGTCAGCTTATTCTCATTCTAAGTGTGTTTCAGAACAAGGTTGGAGGAGTACAGGGTGAATATATGCATGGAGGGATAAGGTATCTGACAGTATGTCAGGTCACTTCTCATCAAACAGATTGCAGCAAAGACAGCAAATACTGGACCTACACAAATACACACATAAGTCACAGATTTATAATGAATGTTTCTATTATTTAAAAATTAGATATAAAAATATATACAGCATTAAAAATAAATCATTCGGCAGCACTATGCACTAGGCATAAATCAGCAGGTAAAAATGACCTAGATGGCCTACTGAAGTGGATGCCATTTTAAAATAAGCAAAAGGCAACTGTAACTTGAATAACTCATTCATTCATTCATTACCTTCCGCTTTGTCCTATATTATGGTCGCGGGGGGGTTCCCCATGCCCATCCAGGGGAGAAGGTTTCGGGCGCTGGGCAGATACACCCAGGACAGGGCGCCAATCTATTGCTGGGCAACTTGAATAACTACTTGCCGCAATTGTGATACGCAAAAGCACGCTAAACCTCAAAGCAGATGGGCCACACTGGGTGTCTCATTTGACAGCTATGAACCGGCAACTAACGTTACAGTTTACACAGGTAAACTGAGGAGAGAGACTTTGGTTTTTGGTTTCGTAACCAGTCGTCACTGGTTGGTAAACTGCTGCATAGTTTTCTAAATTGCAAATTGCAAAATAGAAATGTTGCTGAACAGCATACCAAGTTGAATCTTTTATCATTCATCCATCCATCCATTATCTTGCTGCTTGCTCTGCTTAATCCTCTACTATGTTTGGGGTCAAGAGTTCCTATGCCCATTCAGGGGAGAAGGTTTTGGATACTGGGAAGATACACCCAGCACAGACTGGCAATCTATCACTGGGCACACACATACACACACACACACACACACACACACACACACACACACACACACACACACACACACACACACACACACACACACACACACACACACACACACACACACATACATACACACACACACTATATGGGGGTAATGTAGAGCAGCCAATTTACCTTAAACCCAAGTTTTTGGACTGTGAGAGAAAACCCATATGGACACTTTGGAAAACATGGAAACAACATCCAGATTAGGATTCGATCCTGGATCCCCAACGCTGAGAAGCAAATGCGCTAACCACTTCCTCTATCAATTAGTTGTGGCCGTTACAGCATTAACTAAGAGGGTCTGTAATAACATTTATTTGACGATAAGAAGCTTAGTCAGAACAAGCTAAAGCTATAGGAAGTAACAATACAGCAATCCAGCACATACAAACATAGCTGGCTGGTCAGTCTTTTGCCCAAATGTGATTCAGTAAATGGCATGATGATTGAAGAGAGTGCAAAATCCAAAGGTGAAAAAGATTCATTCAGTTGTCCTGGATTCCTGACACACTGACAAAGCTACTCATTAAAGAGACTGATGAATGTTTGTTACACTTGCAAACAGAACTTTTACAGTAGGCATTCGTTTAAATGTTGTGTTGAGTAAGCTACTTGGAAAATGTAGTGAGCTAAGCTAGCAGTTACTTTTCATTAAATGAATCAGCACTGCACTGAAGCTGTTTAAAGAAATGCAGCAAGCTATGCTACACCAACAAAATTATACACTACACTAGCATCTTTTTTATTTACATTTGTAATTTCTGCTTCATCAATATTATCTCAGAAATAAACTGTCAGTCTTTGTTCATTTGTGTGTGTGTGTGTGTGTGTGTGTGTGTGTGTGTGTGTGTTACCAATGATGCTAAAAATAAAAGGAAATGGTGCAAAGAAAATTGCAGATGATAAAGACTTTTAAAGTGAAGAACATTTTAAACTGCATTTTCTGATGCCTTAAATATTCTCATCTCATTACGTATTTTTTTTAGCCCATTTTTTTGAAAGCAACATGGAAATCATGCCAAAACAAAATAAAAAAGGCATTTAAAAGGGGTTGCTTCGCCCTTGTTTCTGCACTTTTGACAGCTTTTCATGCTGCAAATTATTTTGCAAAAGTCCTACTTCTTAAAAGCTTACAATCAAAAAAGGACACTTATGCATTATGGACTAAGAGTCCAGGGAATCAACCCCCTCACAGAGAGCAATCAGTGGTGTGCATGTTATCTGTTCAGCATGTAACTTTGTACGGTACAGTGAGCACATGATCAACTTTTTAAAGTGTTGTTAGCGCTTTCTGGATAATAAACTGGCAATTTTTTATTCAGATCACGAGACTAAATTACAGCAAAATAAAATCTTGGCAAAAACACAAGGGATTGTAAAGTTTGAGGTATAAGTAATAAGTGAAAAGTGTTTATTTAGCTAGATCACTAACATTATCACTACAATTCACTGCCCTACAGAATACGAGGTGTTTCTTGCCACAGTAGACTGAGGCAGTCATATGCTTGTGGTTAAGGAACTAGCCTCGCAACCCGAAGGTCCCTGGTTTGAATCTCAGTCCCACCAGGTAATATGGCTGAAGTGCCCTTGGGCAAGGCACCTAACACCAATTTCTCTTCAGACGCCATGTACAGGACTGGCTTTCAAATCACTTTAGCCAATGTTACATCTACAAATACTCAGCATGTGATATGTAAATGAGCCTTCTGTTGCTAAAACAACCAAACGTGTGACAGTGTGGTATGGCAGCTCCGTAGTGGCTGACAGGAAGTCTCCACATAAGGTGGTGAAGACTGCTCAGTGCATCATTGGCTCAAAACGTCCTACCATCAAAGACACTCACCACCAGCAATGTGTGCAGCACATGCAGTGTCATCAGGGCCTCCTCCAACCCCAGCCACACACTATAACCTCCCGCCATCTGAGAGGAGATACAGCGGCACACGTGCCAAGATCATTCAGCTGAGGAACAGATTCTATCCCGCTTCAGTTATTCCCCACAACACTGTTACTACCACAGACTACACACTGGGCTTATTTATCCTTTCATCTGCACATTTTAATCTTATGTTTACTAAACATATTATTTAATATGATACATACCGAGCTCCACTTATGCTCATATGGATAAAAACACAATACATATAGAGTCATCATAATCATAGATATATAAGTTGTCGGCGGCACGGTGGCTTAGTGGTTAGCGTGTTCGCCTCTCAGCACTAGGGATTCCCGGGTCGAATCCCCATCTGGGTGGAGTTTCCATGTTCTCCCCGTGTCTGCGTGGGTTTCCTCCGGCTTCTCCGGTTTCCTCCCACAGTCCAAAAACATGGATCAAGTCAATTGAATTCTCCAAAATTGCCCCATATAGAGTGTGTCTGTGTGAGTGAGTGTGTACCCAGTGATGGATTGGCGCCCTGTCCTGGGTGTATCTGCCCAGCGCCCGAGACGTTCTCCCCTGGATGGGCATGGGGAACCCCACCGCGACCCTAATAGAGGATAAAGCGGAAGATAATGAATGAATGAATGAGAGTGTGTCTGTGTGAGTGAGTGTGTGCCCAGTGATGGATTGGCGCCCTGTCCTGGGTCTATCTGCCCAGCGCCCGAGACGTTCTCCCCTGGATGGACATGGGGAACCCCACCGCGACCCTAATAGAGGATAAAGCGAGAGATAATGAATGAATGAATATAAGTTATTGCTTGTTCTGTACTGAACAACTATGTTGGTCCTATCTATTATTTATTTACATATGTTTTAAAAAAAATTACAGCTGCACATTTCTAACTTAAGACGGTTGGTTAAATTTATTATAGCATATATTAACTTCTTTGTTTTTAATTAATTGCATACCATACCAGGCCACTGAGCTGCTTTAAAATAACTAGAATAATTACAACAGCAGTTATAAAAAAAAAAAAGTTAAAGAAAGCAAATAAAAAGTGATATTTTCCCAAAACCCTAATGCGATAATAGCTTAACCTCATGGTGAGAACCACGGGATTAAATAAAATCCTATTTGTTAGCTGGATCTGACCCCCGCAGCTTCACGCGAACTCTGATCCAGACACAGGAGGTTAAGAGGGACATGGAATACCTGATGAAGTAAAGGACTGTGATACCTGGTAGACAGCCCTTCAGTTCATGTTGCTGGGAGCAGTGTTCTGTCTCAGAAACAGATAAAGAGGGTGAAGGAAAATGAAAAAGAACGCCCATCCATTATCAGCTTCAGCTTATCAGTAAAGCTGCCTTTTGGGTCAATTCAATCCGAGTTCTTGGGGTACAGAAGTGAAGCAGAATTTAATGGCCTTTGTGTATCTTATCTTATGGCGTGAGTTCGGATTCATTCAGCGGCATGTCATGAAGCAGAATCACTGAAATGCTACTGATGTTTTCATTTCATTTAGCTAAACCTCAGAATTCTACATACTGCTTGTATTTTACAAGAATTCATTTGCATGAAACAAGAACAAAACATGTTTAAGGACTTAGGTTTGGGACTGTATTTGGGTTTTGGTATATTATATTCTGTACTAGCCCTTTTCTCAAAATGTGATGACGTTTGTTGCAAACTGTCTAAACGGCAATTGACACATAAATACTTTACTGTTCTTGTGTAGATTTTAGTATTTTAGTTTTTATTTATGTTTGCCTCTTATATGCTGTTTGACATTTTTACACTAAAACACACTTTCAGTTTTATTTATAAGATTTGAACTGAAAGTGTATTCGTTTGAAAATATGACTTATTGAAATGGCATTTAACTGTTTTCTGTAAGATATGGTTTAAATACAGCAATCACTTTTTCTTTAAATCAGTTTTAGCCCCAAATATTTTATTGTCCAATTTATTTAAAAAATAAATAAATAAAAAAAGTTATCTACATGCCTGTTTAGTCACCGAATCTAGTATGATGCCAAAATTATTCTGTGGTCAGAAGATGAGAACTAGACGTGGAACACAGACTGTGAAAAAAATTAAATTGTGGATGAAGTAATTACCTGCTGTCTTTCCAGTCCCCCTCCACCCCACCCGCTTAAATACTTTTAAGACTTTGCCAAACGTTTTACTTTGACTCATTATTCCAGCAAGTCTACAGCTATAGATCCTTTCTGCAGCTTTTTATGTATTTACTTTAGTATTGATCAGTTTGCTGCTTAGCAATGAGCTACAGCAATGCCCATTATAATTCAGCACTCAAGTCCTGCATTACATCATCGACTTAACAACTGCATTTCAGATGTATCTTTACTGCCCTCTTGTGGCTACCGTTAAAGTAAAGCCCTGTTCTCATTTGTCAGTTGTAATAATCAAAAGCCCCAGAAGAGAGAGCTTTAACATTACACTCCAGCGGTTTGTAGATCTTACATACTGCATTAGATGAAACACCTGTTAATTCATTCATTCATTCATTATCTCCCGCTTTATCCTCTATTAGGGTCGCGGTGGGGTTCCCCATGCCCATCCAGGGGAGAACGTCTCGGGCGCTGGGCAGATACACCCAGGACAGGGCGCCAATCCATCGCTGGGCACACACTCACTCACCCAGACACACTCTATATGGGGCAATTTTTGAAAATTCAATTGACTTAATCCATGTTTTTGGACTGTGGGAGGAACCCGGAAAACCCGGAGGAAACCCACGCAGACACGGGGAGAACATGGAAACTCCACCCAGATGGCGATTCAAACCGGGAATCCCTAGCGCTGAGAGGCGAACGTGCTAACCACTAAGCCACCGTGCCACTGTTTATACATCGATTGTCTATTTTTTATCAACCATATAGATGCATTTTGTAATTTAGTAACAGATTATCTTTTCTTAGGTCTGTTTTCATTCATTCATTATCTCCCACTTTATCCTCTATTAGGGTCGCGGTGGGGTTCCCCATGCCCATCCAGGGGAGAACGTCTCGGGCGCTGGGCAGATACACCCAGGACAGGGCGCCAATACATAGCTGGGTACACACTCACACACTCAAACACACTCTATATGGGGCAATTTAGAGAACTCAATTGACTTGATCCATGTTTTTTGTCTTTGGGAGGAAACCGGAGAACCCGGAGGAAACCCACGCAGACACGGGGAGAACATGGAAACTCCACCCAGATGGGGATTCCAACTGGGAATCTCTAGCGCTGTGAGGCGAACATGCTCACCACTAAGCCACCGTGCCGCCCTAGGTCTGTTTTTAGTTTTTTAAATGGTCTGGACCCCCAGAAACTCAAAGTTATTTTGGGTTCTTGACACTAAACAAAATTGCGTTTCTCAGTGTTTTTGCAGTGTTGCACTAAAATAATAAAAGCTGATCAGAAACATGGCAGCTGGATATTTTAAATACTGCACCCTCTCACAATGCATGCTATTACACGCATACGCTACTGCTCCATTTTACAGATGCAAGCTCAAAGACACATTTGTTGTTAAACAGGTTGTGTTACTGTAATGTTGCACAGCAGCGTCAGTGCTGTAACTAAGAATATAGCAGCACAATACATAACCATCTTTATAGTCACTACTGAGCCCTGCATAAGGATCATCCACCAGCCAGATAATACCTGCTCTGTGGCAGTTATGTCAGGGTATGTAACATGTATGCAAAGAAACTGATGACCGCAGTCTGTAAATGTAGAACTACAGTACAAATGTATAACTGTGCTGATGTACAATAATGCAGAAATAACCAGATAGACCTATTAGTGAGTGGCCAGTGAGTACAGGCATGAATACACACCAGTCACAAATGTGACCACGGTTACGATTCCTCATTAAATATCCAAAGAAACATCCATAGTATAATTTTAAACTTATTATGTGGATGCTTGTTAAATTTACTTGTAAAGGTGATGTGAACAAAACTGCAAGATAACTGCTTAATATACACATGCAATTTTATTGATTACAATAATGTGTTGCTTGTGATTAAAAAAAATTGGTTTAAAACTTTTTTTCATTCATTCATTATCTTCCACTTTATCCTATATTAGGGTCGCGCGGGTTTCCCCATGCCCATCCAGGGGAGAACGTTTCGGGCGCTGGGAAGATACACCCAGGACAGGGCGCCAATCTATCGCTGGGCACACACTTACACACACAGACACGCACACAAACACACTCTACATGGGGCAATTTTGGAGAACTCAATTGACTTGATCCATGTTTTTGGACTGTGGGAGGAAACCGGAGAACCCGGAGGAAACCCACGCAGACACGGGGAGAACATGGAAACTCCACCCAGATGGGGATTCGAACCGGGAATCCCTAGTGCTGAGAGGCGAACGTGCTAACCACTAAGCCACCGTGCCGCCCGGTTTAAAACTTAATATATAATAATAAATAAGCTTATAGATCAAATTTTAAAATTGAGCAGTTTGAAAAAAGCATAAAAGTCTAAAAAGCATAAATAGCATATATAAATCAATTTCCTTTTTCTATATAGAAAGTATTCTGCTTCTCACAATGGTCACCCTTCCAGTCTGAGAAACATTGGCACTTAAACTTTTTGTCATATTGATTTCTCCTGTTGTATTTTTTGCTTTCCATCCTCAATTGGATCACGAAGGAAGGACTGTTTGTGTTTGCACGTGGAAGCTCCGATCTGGGGGTGATGGTCCACAAGGCTGGGTCGAGATGCAGGTATGCTGAAGACTTTGAGATTCTGCGTACACAACGGCCATGAGAAGAACAAAGAGTTGCGCTGCACAGAGCTGCTGCCTCGGTTACATTCACCACATATCGTCCCAGTGTGGATTGAATGTAATCCCGGACCTCTTGACAGGTGCTCTGCAAAGAAGTGAGATCTTCAAATGATTGTATTTTACACAAACATTTTTTTTCTCTCTCCACAGGAATCATAATATGATGGCAGGAAAACCACAAGTTACTCACCTTGCAGATGCAAGGTGTTTATGTTTGCGTATTCTTCTTTGTCGGTGTGGTTTTCCCCATGGAAGCTAACTTTACTACAATATTCTTACACATTGGTGGCTACAGTTAAGTCAACTCCGCATTTAGTTATGTGTCTGGTCACTGCATTTTAAAATATTTTCCAATAAGATATGGTTTTATAAAAACTTAGGCAAGAATTGTTTTGTGTTCGGCCTGTACTTCATCCTGCCAGTTTTCTAGTATTAATGTCAATCACACTAAGTTTAAAAAAAAAACTTGAAATATTCATTTATTCATTCATTATATCCCACTTTATCCTCTATTGGGGTCGCGGTGGGGTTCCTCATGGCCATCCAGGGGAGAACGTTTCGGGTGCTGGGCAGATAGACCCAGGACAGGGTGCCAATCCATCGCTGGGCACATACTCACTCATACAGACACACTCTATATGGGGCAATTTTGAAAATTCAATTGACTTGATCCATGTTTTTGGACTGTGGGAGGAAACCAGAGAAAATGGAGGAAACCCACGCAGACACGGGGAGAACATGGAAACTCCACCCAGATGGGGATTCGAACCAGGAATCCCTAGCGCTGAGAGGCGAACGTGCTAACCACTAAGCCATCGTGCCGCCAACTTGAAATATATAACGTATAAACATAATCTGCACCATCTGCATGACAAATGGTGTACCGTTTGCATTCCTAATCTACAATTAACACACAGCACACTAAAAACAATGTGTATTTGAAAGAACATATCTGGCAATTAACATTCAGTTAAGTTATGAATAGCTCACATGTTAAATAAAAATAAAATTCTAGGCAACAGCCATAAACTAAAACATATGGATTAAAACGTACAATGGAAACTGTTAAATAAAGCTCGCAAACATACAAATAATCAGAAATAGAAATGTGTCTGTTCTTACCTTGTTTGCAGAATAGCTTGCATCCCCCCACAACACAATTCCTGCTGCTCCTAATGCAACACTCTCACCAATCGTGTTAACTAAAGCCTCCTATAAAAACAAACACTGAATATGAGACACCATGTTTTGTAGTATAAAGTGACAAATGCAAATTGGAATTTATAATGTGGAATCAATAAATGAATTATTTACATAATTTTAAAAAATTGCATGTTGTTTAATGTATTGATGTTTGTAATGAAAATGAATACCTGTGAAAGAAATTCCAGAGAATAGGTATAGACTATTCTGGCATAGGGAATGACGGCAGGTTGAATAGGTAAAGCCTGTTGCCGCACCCTCAGCCCCTCCAGAATTCGATGCCGTGCATAAAGCAAAATTTTTTTGTCGTGGTCTTTCAGACTTTTATCCAGATAAATACTGGGATACAGCGCAGTGCTTGCATTCCACAACCAAGCTAGCTTGTCATTCCTTATTACTTCCAGTGGAGGGCACTCCCCTGTGTAGGTCCTGGTCTTGTACTCATAATTGTAGCAGTCAGGGAACCCATAGAAACCCCACAGACCTCTTGGTCGTCTGTCTCTGCCAAGCTTCAGTGTTTTCTCCATAAAAGCCTGTGAGGCATCATGAAAGTCTTTCATAGACTGGGCTTCTATCTGTTCCGGGTTCCAATCAGGATGTTTAGCGGTAACCATTGCTCGAGAACCATTTTTATACACATCCTTACTGCCCCAGTTTCGTTCCCACAGTGGCCTCCAACTCTCCCAGTCCACCACAGCCATACCATGAAAGTCCTCATCAGGGATGTACTTAAGTAAATCTGCCTTAGCTTTCCAGAGGTGATCGTTGAGGCTTGAGTTCTGAGGGATGCCTCCGTTGACTGGCTCTTTGTGCTGAGCGTAGTGAGGATAGTACCCAAACTTGTCCGAGTAAAATATGGTGACATTATTGCCAATAAAAGTCTCATTATTGTTGTGGATGAGATCAAATATGCTCAAGTCCAGATCAACACCATAATGAGAGCCACAGCTCTGGGTTGGAGCGTTCCAAACAGTAAAAAATGGAACCTGAGAGAATGAATCAAGTGGATGGGCCAAGATGGGACCAATTAAACTGCAGATAAAAATAAGAGGACTAGTCCGGCATGCAACAGTACCCATTCCTGGCAAGAAAGGAAATGATGTTTTTTAATAACAGAAACAGGAGGACTCATTTTAGAAGGTAATTTATGCAAAATGTAGGCTACAATTTTCTTAAACATTTCAAAAAAAAAAAAAAAACTAAATTATACACAAGTGCTGTAGGTTTTGGAATAGTAAAATTTTAATAGCCTTCTCCCTTAAAAACATGCACTATATGGATACAGACACACCTTCATCACTGACAAGTGTTTCATCGAGTTTGGTGTGAAATGACCACAAGGAATTCTGACCTCAACCCTAATGAACACCTTTCCCTGAATGAGTTGGAATAGAAATCTTCCAGAATCACTCAAATCTTGTTACCAAAAGAATGTACATTGTAAAGCTATAAAGAGTGGAGGTGGAGGGAAACTTAAAATATGATGTCCTTTAAAGATGGTATGTGTTCTAGAAGTTATAGACTTCATACAAATGTACTATTGAAGACAGAAAAAAATTATTAAAAAATGTTTGTCATGACTACTAAACAGATTATTTAAAAAAAGGATGCTTAAACTTAAATCCTACCACTGATAGGATCATTTTGTCTAATCTGGTGTTTCTGTCCATATTCTTATGTAATATTTAATTAACCAGACAAAAGTCACCAGATACCAGAAAGCCAACTCATGTTGTTACATGAAATAGCCACACCCAGTCTCATGAGAAAAGTTCCTAATTACAACTTTTATTTACGGGTGTAATAAATCAACTAACTAAACAATAATGAAACTAATAACACCTTTCTTTCAGATCTGGTATTTCAGAAAATAACACTGTCCATGTTATTGTTTTAAAAAATTGCATGTGAAGGCAATGTGGTGGCTTTAAAGCTATTAATAAGTTTCACTTCCCCAAAAGATTTCTGCCTTTAACAGAGGAATAGAACACACCAGGCTGAAGATAAACAAATACAAAATAATCAGGGGGGCATGGAAACTCCATGCCCCCCTGAAGTGAACATGCTAACCACTAAGCCACTGTGCCCAATCAGAAATGAAAATTAATAGAAAGTAAGCAAAATACTCCAGCTTTAAGAGACTCCCACATTCAAATGCTATAACTAAAGATAAGATAAGATAGACCTTAATTTGTCCCACAATGGGGAAATTCACATTCTCAGCAGCAAGTTACATTAGAAAAAGGTGAAAAAGATATTTAGCAATTAAAAAGAAGTTTAAAAAAAAAATAGAAATATATATATATATATATATATATATATATATATATATATATATATATATATATATATATATATATATATATATATATATATATATATATAAACATCTTTCTTGTCTGAAAGGTACATGCATAACCTTGTATGCTTCCTATTAACAATTCATCAAAATAAGCTAAAAGGCTTCAGATGTGACATTTTCAGGGATGTGGCAAACGCCCACTTGTGTCAGATTAAAATTACACTAGGGTTTTTTTTTTTTTTTTTACTTTCACACCCCCAGAACATCCCCAAATTATGGTACAACCCTGGACATTTCCATCATGACTGTTAGTATCCTTAAATTGTAATTAATATGGCCAACATACAATGTGCTGTGATGCTAAAGCACATCATTAAGAGCAGGTTTTTGGTTCTTTAAAACCATGGTCATTTCTTAAAATAACACAATTAACCACAGGATGTTAAACCCTGTGTTAAAAGCAAAAACAAGTGAGAACACCAGTCAACTCAACTCAAAAGAAGCTTTAACTGAACATTAAGTCATCAGTGAGCTACATTAAACCTGACACAGCTCAGCTGGCGTGGACAGAAACATCTCAAACTTATCCTGATATTAAACTGTCCGTGATTTTGGAGAAATATCAACAAAAATTAGGAAACCAGGGTAAAGACAGTGAGAGTGTTTACGTCTGGAACATCAAGTCTGCTGCTATGGGGTTCATTTGTGCGTGACAAAAAATTGGTGTTAAAAACAAAACTACGCGATAAATAACCTAAAGGATGGATAAATGGTAATTAGGGTGAAACAGAGGATAAACTACAATTATTATTATCGCCAAAATCACAGTCTTTCTAGTTCACAAAACAGCACATTCATTACAATAACAGAAATATTGAACACATGACAGGACTGTCCTCTTTAAAGTTATTAAAGTTATTGTTTTAAAAAATTGCATGTGAATGCAATGTGGTGGCTTTAAAGTTATTAATACGTTTCACTTCCCTAAAAGACTTCTGCCTTTAACAGAGGAATAGAACACACCAGGCTGAAGATAAACAAATACAAAATAATCAGAAAGTCCATCCATTATCTTCTGCTTTATCCTCTACTAGAGTCGCAGGTGGGTGGGGGGGCACGGAAACTCCACCCAGATTGGGATTCGAACCTGGAATCTGTAGCGCTGAGAGGTGAACATGTTAACCACTAAGCCACTGTGCCCAATCAGAAATGAAAATTAATGCAAAGTGAGCAAAATACTCCAGCTTTAAGAGACTCCCACATTCAAATGCTATAACTAAAGATAAGATAAGATAGACTTTAATTTGTCCCACAATGGGGAAATTCACATTCTCAGCAGCAAGTTACATTAGAAAAAGGTGAAAAAGATATTTATCAATTAAAAAGAAGTTTAAAAAAAAAAAAAAGAAAAGAAAAGAAAAAGAAAAAAAAAAATAAATAAATAAATATATATGTATATATATATATATATATATATATATATATATATATATATATATATATATATATATATATATATACACACATACACAGAAGATACTAAAGCATTCATTGCAGATCCAGATGGCAAACACGAATGTGAAATCCTTCGATAAATAATCTAAAAACATCTCTCTTGTCTGAAAGGTACATGCATAACCTTGTATGCTTCCTATTAACAATTCATCAAAATAAGCTAAAAGGCTTCAGATGTGACATTTTCAGGGATGTGGCAAACGCCCACTTGTGTCAGATTAAAATTACACTAGGGATTTTTTTTTTTTTACTTTCACACCCCCAGAACATCCCCAAATTATGGTACAACTCTGGACATTTCCATCATGACTGTTAGTATCCTTAAATTGTAATTAATATAGCCAACATACAATGTGCTGTGATGCTAAAGCACATCATTAAGAGCAGGTTTTTGGTTCTTTAAAACCATGGTCATTTCTTAAAATAACACAATTAACCACAGGATGTTAAACCCTGTGTTAAAAGCAAAATCAAGTGAGAACACCAGTCAACTCAACTCAAAAGAAGCTTTAACTGAACATTAAGTCATCAGTGAGCTACATTAAACCTGACACAGCTCAGCTGGCGTGGACAGAAACATCTCAAACTTATCCTGATATTAAACTGTCCGTGATTTTGGAGAAATATCAACAAAAATTAGGAAACCAGGGTAAAGACAGTGAGTGTTTACGTCTGGAACATCAAGTCTGCTGCTATGGGGTTCATTTGTGCGTGACAAAAAAAATTGGTGTTAAAAACAAAACTACGCGATAAATAACCTATCGTTACTTTTAAAAATAGCTGTGTGTTCTTACCTAACTTCTACAGCAGCCGGCTTTCACCGCTTTTGAGACTGACGTTCACATTACGAAGCTGCTCGTGCGTGACGCGGTCTCTTAAGAGGAGAAAGAGGAAGAAACTGGCACCCAGGGGGCGGGGCTGTCTAGAGGGGCGTGGCTAGAAAACCGTGTTGTTCTGGTGAAGAGCGACAAAGGGGCGTGGCTAAAACAATAAGGCGTAATATGTGGCGCGTAGCACGGTGGCTTAGTGGTTAGCACGTTCGCCTCTCAGCGCTAGGGATTCCCGGTTCGAATCCCCATCTGGGTGGAGTTTCCATGTTCTCCCCGTGTCCGCGTGGGTTTCCTCCGGGTTCTCCGTTTTCCTCCCACAGTCCAAAAACATGGATCAAGCCAATTGAGTTCTCCAAATTGCCCCATATAGAGTGTGTATGTGTGAGTGAGTGTGTGCCCAGCGATGGATTGGCGCCCTGTCCTGGGTGTGTCTGCCCAGCGCCCGAAACGTTCTACCCTGGATGGGCATGGGGAAACCCACCACGACCCTAATAGAGGATAAAGCGGGAGATAATGAATGAATGTGGCGCGTAAAGGCCTGGATGGGCATGGGGAACATTTACATTTGATCATTTATTGGACGCTTTTATCCAAAGCGACTTACAAGGTGAGCACAGGGTTAATCACAACATCCCTGGAGCAATGAGGGTTAAGGGTCTTGCTCAAGGACCCACACTGGTAACTTCAGTGGGATTTGAACCCACAACCTTCAGATTGATAGCCCAACACCCTAACCACTGAGCTACCACACCCACGGGAACCCCACCGCGACCCTAATATAGGATAAAGCGGAAGATAATGAATGAATGTGGCGCGTAAAATGAATTCTACTAATTACACTATACTCATTAAGATCGGTGAAATTAGATTAATATTGGATGTTAAGGCATTTCTATTATTCATTCATTCATTATCTTCCGTTTTATCCTCTATTAGGGTCGTTTTATCCTCTATTGGCGCCCTGTCCTGGGTCTATCTGCCCAGCGCCCGAAACCTTCTCCCCTGGATGGGCATGTGGAACACACCCATGACCCTAGTAGAGGATAAAGCGGAAGATGGATAAATGGAAATTAGGGTGAAACAGCGTATAAACTGCAATTATTATTATTCGCCAAAATCACAGTCTTTCTAGTTCACAAAACAGCACATTCATTACAATAACAGAAATATTGAACACATGACAGAACTGTCCTCTTTAAAGTGCAGATACCATATAAAACCATAAAAACTAGAGATAGAGATAAAGCCTTTTGATCCCCACTCAAGCCTCGTTCTCATAACCTTACAGCTTGATTATGAGTGTCATGATATAACACCACATTTTAACAATGATTACATATTTCTTTAAATACTGCCCCCCAATCTTCTGTGATATAACAGAATTTTCTATTTACATGAGCAAAATATCCATAAGAATTGTCAAAACTTTGACAAAAAAAAAATCTTATGAATCACTTTTGCTGTAACAGCTCAAGTTTCTCAGATCTTAAACCCCAATGAACTGAAGCACATAAATAGAAATGCTGGGAAAGCAAAGACCTGTAATTATGGGCAGCCAATATGGAAACAGTTACTTTTGCCAAAGCAAAGTTTTTAAGATTAAAGCAATATTTACTTTATTTATGACAAAACACCAAAGTAGACAAATGAAATAACCCAAATTTGCATACGATTGTTAGAAGTCTATTGTTTTAAAATAACCTCCTCCGTAGAGTAACAGAATGACATATTTACACCTCCTTCATGTAGTTATGTTCTTTAAACAGAACGTTTATTAAATAATGATAAAAGTTAACTTTTCACACTATTTTTTTTTTGTTTTGTTTTCAGTGTTTCCTCTGCAGTCTGCTGCTTTGCCCTACTTAAACTAAAACTAGGTCATTGGAAACGCAGAAGAAATTACAAAAAAACAAACAATAGACAAACAAAATGACATCAAGAAAATCCAAATTCCTCACATCATGTAAGACACATTTGCAAGAGAAATCAACAAAGAAATCACAACTAATATACACAGTAGTCATTTAGTGGTTGCCTTTCTATAAATATGACAGCAGTAAGTACTTAAATTACCCCTACTAAATAAAAAGCTCATTTATCAGTATGGATGTAATTACAAGAAAGGAATTTCATCAACTGTACGTTACAATATCATTTCAAGAGTCTTGTGAAAGAGACACATCTTGTGTCTCTTTCACATTAGAAAACAAATTTTCCTCAGAAGCACTTTGGAATTTCATGTGTATGATGCTGCTGAAAAAGTAAACAGAACTGATTACTGGGGTGGCACGGTGGTGTAGTGCTTAGCACTTTCGCATTTAAGTTTGAATCCCACTCTTGGTGGAGTTTCCATGTTCTCCCCGTGTCCGCGTGGGTTTCCTCTGGGTTCTCTGGTTTTCTCCCACAGTCCAAAAAAGCATGGCTTCAAGGTAAAATGAATGTCTAATATAGTTTGTGTGTGTGTCTGTGTGAGTGAGTGGCGCCAGCGATGGATTGGCACTCTGTCCTGGTTGTATCTGCTCAGCGCCCGAAACGTTCTCCCCTGGATGGGCATGGTGAACCCTCCCCAGTAGAGGATTAATCACAAAATATTGAATGAATGAATGAATGAATGAATGAATGAATGAACTAAATTACTAGATTATTCCAATTATTTCAGTATTAAATCATTGGAATAAAAATCTGTAAACAAACTATTAACAAGCTGTAAAAAAATATCACTCTCTGTGTGTGCACATACATACAAACATTAATTTATAGTATTATAAACATTTAAAATCTTAAACAATTTTCCCAAAAGTCTCAAGTCAGAAAAGATAAAAGTGGAAAGAGAAGACCAAAGCCCCACAGAGCCTGCAGTTTGTGCCCTTGTCCTTTCTCAAAGAATGGGTTGAGCAGCTCACAGTTGTTCCCAATATAGCCATTAAAACATTGACATGTGAAGTACTTCTTCATGAACTGCAGATCTGACTGGGCCATGGATCCTTTCACAGTCAAGCCATTTTCTTGACTCACTATGCTGTAGCTGCGGGGATTTAGATGCAGGTACGCGTCTGAATCGGAGGTCTTACGCAAACAACGACCAAAGGAGCCACATACTGTGCGACTACATTCTTCAGCTGCAGTGGAAACATTAAGCAGATACTGGCCTAGTGGCCCTTGCACATAATTCGCCAGACTTGTACAGATATCCTGGAAAAAATAGATACAACAGGTTTATAGTATTTATATTAGGATCAGAATTGATAAACACATCTAATTAAAATATAACACATATGTTGAATGGACTAAGAAGGAACATTTCATATTTTATATTTTAATGCTTACACTGTTGTTAACATATGAGCTGTTCCCCCAGAGGACGATTCCAGCAGCACCCAATGCTACACTTTCTCCAATGGTGGCAACAAGGTCATCCTGCAAAAATTAAATTAATACATAAACAGCTTAAAAACCTATACAAATACATTGTCTGGCCAAAAAAAGTTGCCGTCAAAAAAAAGGTCACACATTACAATATTTCCTTGGACAGCCTTCAGCTTTTATTATGGCATGCATTCGCTGTGGCATTGTTTCGATAAGCTTCTGCAATGTCACAAGATTTATTTCCATTCAGTATTGCATTAATCCAATCCATAGGTGAGAATGATGTCTTATGCTCCCTGAACCACTCTCTTACAATTTGAGCCCGATGAATTCTGGTATTGTCATCTAGGAATATACCCGTGCATCAGGGAAGGAGAAGTCCACTGATGGAATAACCGGGTCATTCAGTGCTTTAAGGTAGTCAGCTGACCTCATTCTTTGAGCACATACTTTTGCTGAACCAAGACCTGAACAATTGTACCTGTTTACTAAGTTATATCCAGGTGTCGACTTTTTTTTTTTGGCCACCCAATGTAGATTTTTCTAGTCCAAATTTTTCTCATATAGTTCTCATTTTAGAATTAAATATTAAATTGAAGAAAATATTTCTTGACAGCATTGTTGTACATCCTTTTTAATTTTAGCTAGGAAATAACTGTAAAACTGGTACAGTGGGTGGTGGTCATCAAAATGAAACCAGCACCCTTCCTGCATGTGCGCACACACACACACACACACAATCACGGCAGGAAAGGGCTGCTAATAGAGATAAGAGTGGAAAGGTTAAGGTTGGGTATGAACAAAGTTTTTTGAAAACACACACACACACACACACACACACACAGACACACACACACAGACACACAGATACACACACACACACACACACACACACACACACACTTGATTTTTACAACTACAAAATACAACTACCCTAACATTGACCATAACTTTATCCTAACCATAACCTAATAACCTTAACCATAACCATACAACAGGATTTTCCTTTATAACTGAATTCACATTTCTGAGTAAAAAAAGGTATGCCATGATAAATTGTTTAAGCAGTGCTTGGTATACTTGTCAAAGTTTTCATTTTAAACCCAATCCAATTGCTCATAGGCCAAAAAGCAGAGAAACATGCCAGAAAAATGAATGCACATACACATTCAAACTGAAGTTCTATTTGCCCACTTGATTGGTTGAAGTGTGGAAAGAAACTCATGCAGACACTGGTATTATGTGCTCTCATCACATGATTGATGATGATGATGATGATGAGGATGATGATGATTCATGACATCATCACTACCATGACACTGTTAAATATAACTAAAACGAAAACTACAAATATAAACACATGGGTGACCTCTATCTTTTGGGAACAAATATGTAATTGTTGTTCATTAAAACAAATATTACCTTAATTAGCAAGTTTACAATATAATCAAATATTAAAAGAACAATTCAGCATTAGATTTCCATTCTTACCTGAGTAAGTACTGCAAAGTTATTTGTATAAGTAGGTCGAGCATAGACATACACAGGATTTGCCAGTCCATTAGCAAGAGATGCTAACCTCATGGCCTCTTTGACTCGGTTCCGCACAAAAAGTCGAGTATAAGGCGATGAAAGTAGCGCTGAACCAATGTAGATAGAAGGAAAGAAAGCAGTACTTTCCATCCACAGCCACTTCATTTGATCATTCCGTGCCTGCTCTGGGTCTGGACAACGACCTGTGTAATTTTCAAGGCTTTGAAGGTAATCATGGTTATAACAGTCAGGGAACAGGTAGTAGCCCCAAAGCTGGTTTGGACGTAGAGTTTTGGCTTGCCGCAGAGTCTCAACCATGAAAATGCGTGCTGAAAGCTCAAACTCCTGTTGTGCCACCTTGTTTATCTGGAAGGAATCCCAGGTTGGGTTCTTCATTTCAACTTGGCGCCGTGACTGGTTCCTGTAAATATCCTTTGCACCCCAGTTTCGAATCCAAAGTGGGTTCCACTCCTCCCAGTCAATTACAGTAAGGCCTTTTGTTGCTGCATTGGGAATGTATGTTTCAATGTCCGTTTTCATTTGTTTAAGATGCTCAGTAAGGCTTGCACTTTGAGGAAGGCCCCCATTTACTGCATTGCTATCGGAATCATAGTATGGATGGAGGCCGAGGCGATCTTTATAGAAAATGGTAAGGTTTTGATTAATGACGCCTTCATTGGGAGAAGCCACGATCTGAAATTGATTTAGCTGGAACTGAACACCGTAGTATGTCAAGCAGTCCTCAGTGGGGGCATTCCAAGCAAATAGCAAAGGCTTATTGGGATACAGAGGCCATCTAGTGGGTTTTATAGTTTGAACATTAGATGCATTTAAGACTAGTAAAAGTAGTAACCAAGGTTTCCAATCAGACAGCATCATGTGGACTTTCTCCTGGTCTTCTTAAAGAAACAGCGTTATTCCTGTCAATATACAAAATCATTGCATGAAAAAGGTGCATTTGTAATGATTCATTTGACAAATTACTTTAGAATAAAGCATCATATATCATATATTGGCTTCCTGTAGCTGCTCGCATTCAGTACAAGTCGCTGACTCTGGCATACAGAACCATTTCTGGATCTTCCCCCTCTTACCTTCACTCTATCTTTTCAAAATACACTCCGACTCATTCACTTCGCTCCAGTGAGGATTGTCGCCTGGCGATTCCACCTCACCGAGGAGCTAATTCTCATTCTGTGGCGTTCACCACTGCAACATGGTGGAACGATCTTCCCAACTCTGTCCGTAAGGCAGAATCTCTAAACAGTTTTAAGAAACTACTTAAGACGCATCTATTTAACAAATACCTGTTATAAAAAATAAAAAAATAAAAAAAAAGGGGGGGGGGGGGTGGCGCAGCTTCGAATAACAATCAGGTTTGATGAACTTACAGTATAGTTGGTTTTCTCCATGGCTTCTGACTTGTGGTGTTCTCATTTGTAAGTCGCTTTGGATAAAAGCGTCTGCTAAATGACTAAATGTAAATGTAAATATATTATTAAAATGGGCGACATAGTGGCTTAGCAGTTAGCATGTCTGTTCTTAGCACTGGGGATTCAGGTTTGAAGTCGAAGATCTGTGTAGAGCTTCAATGTTTTCCCTGTGTCCATGTGAGTTTTCTGTGGGTTCTCCGGTTTCCTCCCCAGTCCAAAAACATGGATAAGGTAAACTGGCTGCTCTAAATTGCCACAATATAGTGTGTCAGTGTGTGCCCAGTGACAGATAGACGCACTGTTTATTTGCCCAGCACCCGAAATATTCTTCCCTGGGTGAGCATGCGGAATTCCATCGCAACCTTAGTGTGGATGGATGGATGGATGGATATGATCTTAATTATTTGAAACTTAAACTGTGCACTCTCCCAAACAACTGCAGTTTCTAAAAAACTAGTTAATGCTATTTAAGTTATGCTCTATACAATGTGTATAGTATTATTGAATAGATCAAATAATAAAAAATATAGTGGTTAGCACGTTCTCCTCTCAGCACATTCCTGGTTCGAATCCCAATCTGGGTGGAGTTTCCATGTTCTCCATCCTGTTCTTTCTATGTTCTCCTCTTCCTGTGTCTTTCAGCGTGTCTTCTCTTTTCCTCCGGGTTCTCGGTGGGGTTTCCTCCTCCCTCCGGTTTCCTCCCACAGTCCAAAAACATGGATCAAGGTCAAGTGAGTTCTTCAAATTACCCCATATAGAGTGTGTTTGTGTGAATGAGTGTGCCGAGCGATAGATTGGCGCCCTGTCCTGGGTCTATCTGCCCAGCGCCCGAAACGTTCTCCTCTGGATGGGCATGGGGAACCCCACCGCGACCCTAATAGAGGATAAAGCGGGAGATAATGAATGAATAAATATATGAGGGGTGGGGCGTCACGGTGGCTTAGTGGTTAGCACGTTCGCCTCTCAGCACTAGGGATTCCTGGTTCGAATCCTAATCTGGGCGGAGTTTCCATGTTCTCGCTGTGTCCGCGTGGGTTTCCTCCGGGTTCTCCGGTTTCCTCCCAAAGTCCAAAAACATGGATCAAAGTCAAGTGAGTTCTTCAAATTACCCCATATAGAGTGTGTTCGTGTGAATGAGTGTGCCAGCGATAGATTGGCGCCCTGTCCTGGGTCTATCTGCCCAGCGCCCGAAACGTTCTCGCCTGGATGGGCATGGGGAACCCCCCCTGCGATATTAGTAGAGGATAAAGCGGAAGATAATGGATGGATGAAATATCTGAGGGTCTTGTGGTAACTCACAATCTTTGTCTAAATGATTTTGAATTATACAACAATTTTTGTACATAGATGAACAGCCAGCGATGGATTGGCGCCCTGTCATGGGTCTATCTGCCCAGCGCCTGAGACGTTCTCCCCTGGATGGGCATGGGGAACCCCACCGCAACCCTACTAGAGAATAAAGCGGGAGATAATGAATGAATGAATAGATGAACAGCCTAAAGGAATGTAGACTTAATATAAGCAATATACAAGTAAAGACAAATGCTGCTAAGTAATAGAAAACAATTAGATGGGATATTACTGGTTTATGATTTTGAAAAAACTAATATTTTCTGAGTTAATGAATCCCACTGAGAGCGACGCTGTGATTTGCAGTTGATATACAGATCTGTGATTTATATTCCGTCAGAACTGAATGAATGAAGAAACGCAACTTACCCTTGACATCGAAACCGGAGCATTCACAGAACGACGCTCACAGCTTCCATTCACTAAAACCTCCCGCAGTTTAAAGTACAGCCTCTGAATAACTTATTTAGACTTTTCGACTTTAATGCTCTTCAGCGACTGAGTTTACAGTCGGTCACCGCGCTGCCCCACCGGTTCATTGATGACACATACGGAAGGGCGGAGCCACAGCGCGGGTTCTGACTGAGCCAAGAAGTCAAGGTGTTAACCCAACCGTGCTCAGCCTGTGCTTAACACCACTGTTTCTTCTGCTTCGTAAAGTTGATCATTTGTTTTTACTAATTATTCCATCCATTATCTTCCATTATCTTCCATCCATTATATCCGGGGGGTGGGGTTCCCAATGCCCATCCAGGGGAGAACGTCTCAGGCAGATAGACCCAGGACAGGGCGCCAATCTATCACTGGGCACACACTTACTCACACACACACACACACACACACACACACACACATACACACACACACACACACACACACACACACACTCTATATGGGGCAATTTGGAGAACTCAATTGAACTTGATCCATGTTTTTGGACTTTGGGAGGAAACCGGAGAACCCGGAGGAAACCCACGCGGACATGGGGAGAACATCGAAACTCCACCAATATGGTGATTCAAACCGGGAATCCCTAGTGCTGAGAGAACGTGCTAACCACTAAGCCACCGTGCCGCCCAAGTTGATGATTTGTTTTGCCTAATTATTCCATCCATTATCTTCCGCTTTATCCTCTATTAGGATCGCGAGGGGTAGGGGTGGGGGGTTGCCCATGCCCATCCAGGGGAGAACGTCTCGGGCGATGGGCAGATCGACACAGATCACTGGGCACACACTCACACACACACTCTATATGGGGCAATTTGGAGAACTCAATTGACCTTGATCCATGTTTTTGGACTGTGGGAGGAAACCGGAGAATCCAGAGGAAACCCACGCAGACACGGGGAGAACATAGAAACTCCATCAAGATGACGGTGGCTTAGTGGTTAGCACGTTCTCCTCTCAGCGCTAGGGATTCCTGATTCGAATCCCAATCTGGGTGGAGTTTCCATGTTCTCCCCATGTCCTCGTGGGTTTCCTCCGGGTTCTCCGCTTTCCTCCCACAGTCCAAAAACATGGTCAATTGAATTCTCCAAATTACCCCATATAGTGTGTGTTTGTGTGTCTATCTGTGTGTGTGTGACCAGCATGGATTGGCGCCCTGTTCTGTCGCTGCCCCCCCCTTTTTAAGATAGCAGGCATTGTGACTTATGGATAATTAATTGTAACCTATACTTATTCTTCAATATTACAATATTTGTGCAGTATAATTCATAGATCTACCTTACATAGACTATTATTGAGGAGTCTTTGTCCTAACATGGAAGAATTTTTCATGATTGAAGAGAGGATGTGTGGAAGTCCGGAGTCCTGAGGGAGCGCATGACAGGGAGGACATGAGAACACTTTTGGCCCCACACTGTTCCTGCACTTAGCTGGGTTCCTGGCCAACAGTGAGACCTAGATCCTGTTTCATCATTTTCCTCGTTGTTTTTGCTGACTCACAGAGGGCTTCTGTATGTTCCCTGTGTGTGCGCTCAGGAGGCTTCCTTCCTCTATACATTTACCCTGGCCTGGATGCCTTTCTTCACTTCTCTAGAACCGGCAAAGCAAGAAAACTGAGAGACTGGACTGTGACACACCCATGGTGTGAATGCAAGTCCACCCATATTGCTAAAGTAAAATTAAGTGGCATATTTCTAATAAAAAGACATTCAGACAAAATGTGCCATTTTTTATTTTGCAGTTTACTGTTTAAAACCACCACAACTGAGCATCCATTCAATCTTTAACTCCCTTATTTATAAATTTGCCCAACACACCTGCAGGTGGAAATGACCTTCAGCTTCTTACCTGGTATTGTTTTACATTTACACTTCATCGACTCGCTTTGTTATCAGTGTCACTGATGATGCACAGAAATGGCATGCCTTTTAAACATGTCACAATAAGTGTATGGGTGGGTCCATCACCTCCACAAATACCACTCCATCCAGCTGTGGCTCTGAACATATCTCTTTAGGAACCACCCATCCAGCCACCCACCCCCCCCCCCCCAAAACTGGAACTGTGCAGTGTGTACAATGGAATGTTTCTCGAATCTTATTAATAATGTCTATAACAATAAAGCCAAACATGAGAATCACCAGCCAGTATAGCCAGTTACACACAAAGATAATTCACCTTTACACACAAAGATAATTTAGCCTTTAACCCCTAAACCTACTGTACATTCCAGTTTGACAAGTTAGAGAGAGTAAATGTCTTTCAGTGAATTATGTAATCGACTTATATTGGCACAATAAATTTTTAACAGTGTAGAAGCTCAACACCACTATTAGAAAGGTTCAAAGGTTCCTGTTTAGCACACCAAGAGAATTCAGGACCTAGTTCAGGACAAAACATGGTGCGAAACTATTTTTAAAAGTTGTTTTTAAATTTTACAAAATACTGTTTAGGGGCTTAGTGGCTTAGTGGTTAGCACGTTCGCCTCTCAGCGCTAGGGATTCCCGGTTCGAATCCCCATCTGGGTGGAGTTTCCATGTTCTCCCCGTGTCTGCGTGGGTTTCCTCTGGGTTCTCCGGTTTCTTCCCACAGTCCAAAACATGGATAAAGTCAATTGAATTCTCAAAATTGCCCAATATAGAGTGCCCAGCGATGGATTGGCGCCCTGTCCTGGTTCTATCTGCCCAGCGCCCGAGTCGTTCTTCCCTGGATGGGCATGGGGAACCCCACCGCGACCCTAATAGAGGATAAAGCGGGAGATAATGAATGAATGGAAATACTGTTTGTTATTTTCTGTGTAAAATGTGAGTAAATGTCTATGATGTCTCATTTAAATCTCCTGTATTGCTTTCGGTTATATTCTATTCTATACCATGCAGCATAAGATCTAAATCGAATATGAATTATGGCTTGCAAAATATGGTGACAGTACTCTTTTTGTATTCTAAGTTTAGGTTACAGAAATATATTATGCAATAAACCGTAATAAACACTGACAGAAAAATAGGCTGAACATATAAAGTTTACATTGACATTAGACCTGTTCTGTTCTCATAGCAACCACAGCCCAAGCTCAAAGCAGTAGCTTATGCTAGCAAATTTAGGTGGGACTTGGCAAATGCTCAATCACTCAATACACACAATTACCCATAATTACATGCGTTACTCATCAAAGTTCTAAACTGCTTTGAGGAGAAAAATCCATAAAAGGATGACACATTTGGACTTTTCAGGTATAAACAGCAGCAGTCAACACATTGTGCAATGCCCTACACTGACTTTAAAGGATTCTAGCATGTTGCCTCTGCACTGCAAACCAGTGTTTTCATCAGTGGTACATCATGCTGCACTATTTTTACTATTTTGTTGGATACAATTTTATAAGAATTTCTGTTAGACAGCATGTTGCCAACAGTAATGTTCAGTGGAGGATAGCTAATGGTCTATGTCTGGATTACGAATTACTCCAGTATTAATGATTTATAATAACTGGTTTACCATCACATTTATTAACTACCCTATGCAGCAAAATATTTTATTTACAAATATCTTCAAAGTACTAATAACACAGCAGCAGTTACAGATGCAACTAATAAGACTTACATTATGAATTGAAATACAATGATAAAAACATTCAGCAAACATCTACTTGGGAGCTTCTTAAACTTCCTCATTTAATTTCTTTTTTTAAACAACTGCTCATACTAAAATGATGTCTCAAAAAAAAAAAGCCTGATATCAGATGTGTAACAAGCATTTATGCTTTCTACGCGACACAGAGAGTAGAGCTCTGCAGACAGTCTGTACAAAGTCTCTTTATCCAAATTGTAGCTCACCCTCATATATACATATAGACTGATGATCATGTAGTTCAGTGCTTTAGGATAGTGGTGATTAAGTCCACAAAGACGTCTTTATATCTCACAAAGAACAACTGGGAAATCAACATGAATTCGTGGACGATCCAGTTTGATGATACCCTAAAATAAAAGAAAAAAAAGAAAGAAATTTGTTGCTTATTAGTGCTCAAAATACAGATTTACTGTATGTCATCTTGATGTTAAATCATAAACTTTAGGCTGTAAACATATAAAACTTTATTAAATCACAGCAAACTGCCTAGTAAGCAGGGTACAAGGGTTGTATAAAAGTACAAGATGACGCAGCAGTTCAATATTTTGGGTAATTTACTAAACAACAATAAAATTAATTAACACATTGAATTACTGCAACTAAGATCGCAAGTAGTGGTTTTGTGTCCAGTAATTAAGGCCAGTTTAAAAGAGCATTTCAGCCTAAAACTCTTTCAGATTAATTTTAGAATCATGAGTGGAATGTTTTCAGGAAATTACTGTAATGTCTTTGTTAGAGATTTTTAATTTAATCTATTTAATTAATATATATTTATATATAAGACACATGTGCTGCCCAGACCTTGAAGTTTGGATTTATGTCCTTAACAAAAATGCAATATGGACATCACAGAAACGCATGGTTCTTTTAAGGAGACAACACACTTTCTAGATGGCTTGACGGCACAAACTTCAAAAGTCAAAAGTCTTTTTAATTTACTCTTTCTTGGCGATGACATTTATTTTTATGGATGTGACTTCTCTGAGGTTGCAATAAGAAAGAGATGTGAGCGATGGCTGTAAATATAGTAATAAAACATTTGCAAATTATAATGCTTTGAAAACTTCAAATGGGAGCTCCAATCGCTTGAAGATGAGTGGAAAGTACCGGTGCCTCACAGCTGAAGGGCTGTATTTAAATTCCACAGAGAGTAATGGTAGAGATAGAGGCCTTTTTTCTTCGTCACACAAAGACATAATTGGTAAAATAGATCATTCACATTCTACAGTTTTTTTTCATCGGGTCTTGAGGTCTTGGTGAAGGAAAAACAAATAGGCCTTTAATATCTTCTGCCACCATCAAATATCTCTGATGTAAACTATAGTGTTATTGAGGAAATGTGCAACAGACTGGCATTTGTAAAGCAAAAATATCAGAAATAAAAAGTCAGTCGGCGGCACGGTGGCTAAGTGGTTAGCACGTTCGCCTCTCAGCGATAGGGATTCCCGGTTTCGAATCCCCATCTGGGTGGAGTTTCCATGTTCTCCCAGTGTCTGCGTGGGCTTCCTCCGGGTTCTCCGGTTTCCTCCCACAGACCAAAAACATGGATTGAATTCTCAAAATTGCCCCATATAGAGTGTGTCTGAGTGAGTGAGTGTGTGTCCAGCGATGGATTGGCGCCCTGTCCTGGGTGTATCAGCCCAGCACCCGAGACGTTCTCCCCTGGATGGGCATGGGGAACCCCACCGCGACCCTAATATAGGATAAAGCGGATGATAATGAATGAATGAATAAAAGTCAATCATAAACTAGTATATTTTCAAAATCAGGTTGCCATATGACACAGTATGAGCTTCTGCCTTTTATTTATTATTGATTTGTTATAATAATGTTGTAAATAGGTTTTTTAGTGTTAATCAGTTATTTTCGTGTTTAATGTTAATCAACATTTGATCAGTATTAAAATTAGAATTTAATCAACTTAAGTTGCTAAAAAGGTTTTTTCATTGACAAATTGTGTGTTTGTTTTGCAGAGGAAATGGTACTTACATTGCTATAAACTTAATGTTAACTTGTACAATTCACAAATAAGCATTTTTATATTTTCCCTTACCTGTGGTACTAGGTTTTTTTGTATTCTCTTCAGCCTGGCCCTTTTTTGTCCATTTTTCGTCACCACTGTCTCTTCGTAGAACTCGTGGGCCAGGTCCCCATCCTCATCATAATACAGAGAGCTGTAACATGCACGGTAGAGGTAGTGAGTTCATAAAAAAAGTTTGAACATTTTGTGAAAATATTGTAAAAATAAAAATCCGGACCAGTTTATACACCTAAACTGTTAAAAGGATAATACCTGCTAACTGGATGGCTGTTGGTTGCAGTTCGCTCAAGTGTCACACACTTAAAAGACTGATTTCCGCTTTTGGCTTTTAGTTCAATGTATTATTGACTGGTCTGCATTAAAAGGTTTAAAGTCTGGGCAAATCTTGACTTTCGAACTAACTGACAATTATAGCATGACATTTCATACAAAATGGTAAACCACAACCCAGCATTGCTTGCAAATCCAAAGCCTTTGGTAGATTCTGCTTCCTACTTAATCTTACTGACCATAACTGTTACCAGGCAAACTGCTTATTGTGGAACAGTGCACGTCTTATTTTGCCAATATATCTGTTCCAATATATTTAAGCTCGTTGCATTTTATCTCGTTGCATTTTACAAGTAAAGGTTAAAGAGAAGTAATTAAGTAATGCATTTTGGATTTGGAATTGTTTGGCAATGCATCAACTTTTTGGAAATGGGGTTTTAAATATATGCCCTTTGCATCTTTAAGAAAAGCATGTAGTTAATAAATTATTCACAGAATCAGAAATTACACAACTAATATATACCTTCGTCTCGTAAAAACAAAAGGAGTTGCATTTTTAAAGCTGCAGAGTCGGGCTAAAGATTGTTCACTGACTTCTTCTGACTCTCCAGTGCCCGCAGAGTTTGTGAAAGGCCAGAGTCCTTTAGCCTTGGATCCAGTTCCTCCCATGTTCAGTGAAATCACATTATTCAGTGGGATGGACAGGTACACTTCTTTATAGCTCAGGCCTGAAAATAGAAAGTGCACATGTACAGCTACAAATGAAAAGCATATTATTGCATGAGGCTTGTAACTTGTGGTCTGGCTTCAAAGAATAACTGTGGTTCCTCAAGCTCCCTTTAATTTTTACCATAAACCACTATAGCAGGTTCTTCTTACAACCGAAATCTAAGCAGCAACATATGCTAAGGCTCCAGCATACAATAGTGGTCCTCAACCTTTTATTAACTTACCCACAATAGTGGCCAAAGGCACGTCTTGAGGTCTGTACACGTGCATGAATATACAGTAAAAAGCTGACTATAGAACCGATATGCAGGCCACACTTTCATGTGTTGCAGGCCACACGTTGAGCAGCGCTGGTAAACTAAATTTGCTTTGTGACACTGACAAAACACAGAGCAGCACTACAGAAGGATCAAACTGGTTTAAACATTCATTCATTCATTCATTATCTCCCGCTTTATCCTCTATTAGGGTCGCGGTGGGGTTCCCCATGCCCATCCAGGGGAGAACGTCTCGGGCGCTGGGCAGATAGACCCAGGACAGGGTGCCAATCCATCGCTGGGCACACACTCACTCACACAGACACACTTTATATGGGGCAATTTTTGAGAATCCAATTGACTTGATCCATGTTTTTGGACTGTGGGAGGAAACCGGAGAACACGGAGGAAACCCACGCAGACACGGGGAGAACATAGAAACTCCACCCAGATGGGGATTCGAACCGGGAATCCCTAGCGCTGAGAGGCGAACGTGCTAACCACTAAGCCACCGTGCCGCCTGGTTTAAACAATTAAAATTTTATTTTTAAACAATGCTTAAACCAGTTTGTATTTTTCCAACAGTCAGTTACAATTTTGTCTAATTTTGATGTCTAAATTATATATTGTCCATTTCTGCATAATTTAATGCATAGGAATGTTGCCATTACATTGACCAATACGCTGCTTGTATTTATAATTACATGTAGTTCTATTAAAGTGCCTGGTGGGTTCATCTTTAACTTCTAGACTTTGGTCTTAAAACATTTTTAGAATGAGTTTTATGTATTCATAAGACTTTTTTTGGAGATCATAAAAGTCATGCTGATAATACAAATCACAAAATATTTCTAAGTACATATGCTTTTATAAAAAAATTGATAAGCTTAATAAAAAATTGCATTACGCATTATGCTTACAAAGCTATAAATTTCAAAATGTCATTAAAATCTTCTTCCTGAATTCACTCATGAATTTCTTTCCTGCTGATCTTGGTGAGTATGTGGTGAACAGGGTGAGACATTGTCATGATGGAAAAGCGTTGCTAAGGCGACTATGATGCCTCAATCCTGACTAAACACTAAAACAAGGGTCACAAGACTTTTAGATCTATTTAAAAAGCTGCAGGGGTAATATCTGAATGAGACATAATATTTACAACTTAAATCACGTCTCATAAAATTTCTACATAACACAGACAATTAGCAAATAAATGTGATTTCAGCGTAGACTTATGTATTATACATGCAAATAAGGTTAATGTAATCTTAAATTAAAAGAAATATACCCAGGAATATATTAATTCCACTGCGTTCTTGTGATCTAAACAAGGTGAAGCACTCTCATTTGCTGAAGGGCATCTTTTTTAATAACTACAGGTTTTTTCATTCTTCTTAAAATCTCACAAATTAACCGACATATTGTTAAGTAACGATATACATCATAATAATATCAGAATGTAGAGAACTTTCTACAAAACAAGTTAATTCAGCGCGTTGTTAAAAGCGTACCATCTTTAAATCACGACACTGCTGATCCAGGGTTTACCTCTTCTTCTTCTCGGTCGGTTTTTCCGATGGTTTGAAAACAACTTAAAGGTGCATACCGCCACCTACTGTACAAGAGTGTACAATCAGTATCTTTAGCTCTTCACTCCTTCATATCGTTCATTCATTCATTCATTCATTATCTTCTGCTTTATTCTATATTAGGGTTGCGGTGGGGTTCCCCATGCCCATCCAGGGGAGAAGGTTTCGAGCGCTGGGCAGATACACCCAGGACAGGGCGCCAATCTATCGCTGGGCACACACTCACTCACACAGACACGCACACATACACACTCTATATGGGGCAATTTGGAGAACTCAATTGAATTGTTCCATGTTTTTGGACTGTGGGAGGAAACCGGAGAACCCGGAGGAAACCCACGCGGACACGGGGAGAACATGGAAACTCCACCCAGATGGGGATTCAAACCGGGAATCCCTAGTGATGAGAGGCAAACGTGCTAACCACTAAGCCACCATGCCACCTCCTTCATATCCTCATTCATTCATTAGCTCCCGCTTTATCCTCTATTGGGGTTGCGGTGGGGTTCTCCATGCCCATCCAGGGGAGAACGTCTCGGGCGCTGGGCAGATAGACCCAGGACAGGGCGCCAATCCATCGCTGGGCACACACTCACTCACACAGACACACTCTATATGGGGCAATTTTGAGAATTCAATCGACTTGATCCATGTTTTTGGACTCTGGGAGGAAACCGGAGAACCCGGAGGAAACCCACGCGGACTCGGGGAGAACATGGAAACTCCATCCAGATGGGGATTCGAACCGGGAATCCCTAGTGATGAGAGGCAAACGTGCTAACCACTAAGCCACCGTGCCGCCTCCTTCATATCGTTCCTAATATTTTAAGTATATTCAACTGACCTGCTGATTAGGTTGCTCAGATATCAATCTAAAGGTTGTGGGTTCAAATCCCAGGTCCACTAAAGTCTCCAGTGTGGATTTTTAAGCAAGGCCCTTAACCCTCGTTGCTCAAGGGATGTTGTATGGCCAAATGTTCTGACCGCAACATCTACTAAATGATGAAATGTAAATTTACTCATCACAAACAACATCCCATTTTACTCAATTATTTGTGGTTAAGAAACCAGCCTTGTGACCTGAATGTCCCCAGTTTGTTTGTTGGTCCCAACACGCATCATGGCTGAAGTGTCCTTCAAGGCAAGGCAAGGCACCTAACCCCAACTGCTCCCCGGGCGTGGCATACAGGGCTGCCCTCTGCTCCAGGAACAAGTGCTCACTTTACCAGTGTGTATATGTGTGTGTGTTTTACTGCACGGATGGGTTATATGTGGAGGATAAATTCCTCTCTGTGTAAGTACGGCAGGCAAAATAGATCACTTTAAGCACTTTAAACTCCATGTAAATCCACCTTGTCTTATAATTTCCTTTCTTCGTTTTTCCCCACCTATTTTTGTTAAGCTTTAATTATTTGTTTGGTGTAGATCATATCTCTTAGGTCTATATTGTAAGTTAAGCCATTGTTTTGTTTAAAATTCCAAGTACCTTACATTAGATACATTTTGAAGATGCTTTTATTAAAAGCAACTTAGATGTATCCCAACATAATGTTAAGACCAGAGCACAGGGTCAAACATGATACAACACCCCTGCAGCTATGAGGGTAAAAAAAAGGCGAGATCAGATAATGATCAGGTAAATGTAAAAGATTACAAAGATGTCTCACAAGACCGTCGCAACCTTATTGCTGTAAAACATCCTGATAGTATTGTTGCTTTCACCCCTCTGTGTGTCTTAAGCTATTATAGTGAAATAATTGTTAGAAGACCTGCCTGTAAGTGACTGAGACTAATTTGAAGTCATTCATTCATTATCTTCCGTTTTATCCTATATTAGGGTCGCGGTGGGGTTCCCCATGCCCATACAGGGGAGAACGTTTCGGGCAGATACACCCAGAAGGATGGGCGCCAATCCATCGCTGAGCACACACTCACTCACACAAACACACTCTATATGGGGGAATTTGGAGAACTCAATTGACTTGATCCATGACCCATGGACTGTGGGAGGAAACCGGAGAACCCAGAGGAAAACCACGCGGACACGGGGAGAACATGGAAACTCCACCCAGATTGGGATTCAAACCGGGAATCCCTAGTGCTGAGAGGAGAACATGCTAACCACTAAACCACCGTGCAGACTAATTTGAAGTCACATGGAAGATTATTACTTTACATCTTTTAGGATCTTTACCTCCATCTACTGGTAAATAAATATATTGCCAGCCAAAAATATGTGAATTTAAGCAGGTGGATAGCACTAAAATAATCTGGGGATATTCAGTGTGTCTAAAAATGTAAATTATGGGCTTAGATACACACTTTCCATGTAATTAATAAAAAAAAAATAATACAGTGGTTGATGCATACAATGGTTGTATACACTGAAAAATGCATTATGTTATTATACAGTGCTTATTACAACTTTATAAAGCAAGGCACTTACAACAAACAACAATCTAAAATATATAAAACAGTATTTTAACATACAACAAATTGTAGCTCCAACTAAACAAACAAATGAATATATTTTTTATGAAAAGGTCATTTTACAGATGCTTTTTTTAAAAGTAGTCCAACTTGATGGTTAAAGTCAGAGCACAGACCTTAATGATACAGCAACCCGAGGGTTAGAGCCTTGCTCGAGGACCCATATTTTGATGGACTTGAGGTTTAAACCCCCAATCTTCAGACTGATGGGCCCACACCCTAACCATTATTCTACCCTGGTAGCAGTGATGCAGTGATACAGGTCACATGTATTCTCGATTTAAGTGTACTTTATATTGTCCAAACAATACACTACATTATTAATGTAACTCTAATAAACATATAACTACTGTATACTTACTAAGTGCAAACTTAACGCAATACATTGTGGCTTTTTTGATTAATTTAACCTCTTGAGCCCCAAGCCAAAAGAGTTTCTTAATTAAATATTTTTTTACATAGATTGTGCAGAAGTGATAAACATCAATACATAATGTCAATTTTTAATGATCTATCAGACTTAGAGTGTTGTGTAATATATCAGAAATATAAGTAAAAACATAATATCCACGAGAGTGGACAAAAACTAATTGCTTGGTCTCAGGAGATTAAGGTTATGTTAATAATAATGTTAGTTGGCATGGCATTTCTATTTGGCATCATCAGCCATCCCACTGTCAACATCATCAATGTCACATTCTTTCCCATTCCATTATGAAACAGATGTGTTTTTGGTACATGTGCACCATGTGAGGTTTTTTCTTTATATGTAATCTCACATATTGGTCACATATATGTAGCATATATCAGCCAAACCGGCACGGTGGAATCCCAATCTGGGTGGCGTTTCCATGTTCTCCCCGTGTCTGCGTGGGTTTCCTCTGGGTTCTCCGGTTTGCTCCCACAGTCCAAAAACATGGATCAAGTCAATTGAATTCTCCAAATTGCCCCATATAGAGTGTGTTTGTGTGCGTGTGAGTGAGTGTGTGCCCGGCAATAGATTGGCACCCTGTCCTGGGTGTATCTGCCCAGCACCTGAGACGTTCTCCCCTGGATGGGCACGACCCTAATAGAGGATAAAGTGGAAGATAATGGATGGATGGATGGATGTGTGCCAAACGTGGACCTGGTGTGTTTTGGGACATTATGGTCAGTCTTGAAGGCCATATGAATATGAAGGCCACTTTGGCCAGTGACGTGGGTGGATCACCAGGGACACATCTCGTTCAGAAATGCCCCACAAAAGTATGTTATCTGGGAAGGACCGTGATATGTTTCTTATGTTATAGTTTGGTGGTGCCCATTGTAAAGAATAAATGACCACATCGCAAACGTATGTGGGCACAGAGAAGTTAAAGACCCGCCCCTTAGTATTTGCCCTCCGTGGTGTTTATCCAGCCGCGCACTGTGGTTCGTTTACTTCTCCTCGGCTCCGGGTTATTAGACAGAAGCTGACCCGGTTTGCGCGGTGGCTCTACTGACTGCCCATTGTCCTTTAATGCAATCAGAAGCCATAGCGCGCGGGAGGTGGGGCTACTAGAGATACAATACACACAGCATAGATTGTTATTCCCAACCACGGAAGCCGCAGGATCGAGCGCCGCATGTAAGTTTGATTTTCTTGCTTTCACTCAGCGATGATGGAAGCGCAGCGCTCGCTTTCGAGCCAACACTTCAGAACATTAGCTCCATCGAAGCTTTAGCCAAATTAGCTCACTGTCGTGTTCTCTCCCAAACATAAACACCTCGCATTATGTAGGTGCACTTATATCCCGCCATTTTAGCCGGAGTGGAAAGTGTGGTGCAGCGCCCTGTTTATTAGCACCATAAAGCCAGCCCGCTCCCATCGCGTTAATGGCCGTGTGATGAACCGCGGCTCGTCTAATTTCCAAATAAATTCACACCACGGCGTCTGTTACTTGTTTGCTTTTTGAGCAGGTGACGTTGAACAATGAGTGATTCCGAAAAGCAGACCGTTACTGGGAAAGAGAAGGATGGAGTGGAGAAGAGAGGACGAGGGAGACCGAGGAAACATCCTAAGGTATTAAACTGCTACTAAGCTAACAACCATCTTCTCTCCATCTACAGAGAGCTAACAGGTCCCTGCAACTTCGGCGAGGAAAGTCAGTAATTACACTTGTAGTGCTGCATTTAGTCGTTTCACAATTGCTGCATGAGAAGGTAATAATATCATGCTTTTAAGACCTTATCACCAATAAATCTCATATTTTATGGGAAGGGTTATTTATTAACACTTGTAATTTTCATAATGCAGTAACCAAATACCCAATATAAAAAATGTACTACTATTCTAAAACCGATATTAATACAGTTTTATTACCATGATTTTAGTTTTCCCGTTTTTTAAAATTTTTTTCTTTACTAATTAATACAGACGTACTAGTTTTAAATGCTTTACACAAATAAACTTCTAAAATCTGACTTTATTTGAAGGAACCAACTTCTAACAGTTCAGAATGACACTGTTCATACATCACATGAGATATTTGAAGTTTTTTGGTTTATTGGTAGTGCAGATTGTCTTGTTCTAAATTTGAAAAATCTTTAAGTGATATACCCACAGATGCCCCATTCACCCAAACACTCAGTTGACCTAAGTCCATATTAGTTATATATCACCTACTTCCACTACATTTGTCATTTCTGTAAACACAGGAGTCTAGTGGATCCCCAGTTGCGAAAAGGCCTAGAGGGCGACCAAAGGGTAGCAAGAACAAAGGACCATCCAAGAAAGTGAGTGTGTTTTTATTTAATATTTCATAGACATAAATCCAAATAGGGTTTTCATATGATGTTTCCTGTTGAGAGATCAGCCTCAGGCCTATAGTTGGTTAGAAGAGGGCTTAGTGCACTGAGCCATAAGCTCTGTCAGTCTGTAGCTCAGTACGTCACAGCCTAAAATGAACTCACTGCCCTCCACCTGTCTTATTACTCAATGATGGCGCCATCTACTGTATACATTCAGCTAAATATAGATGAAATTTTAGTGCCAGATCTTTTGGAAACCCAGTTCCACAAAGCTACAAATTATAGTTTGTATTATATCTGTAAATAAAATATCATTTTCCTCAGAAAACGGCATTGTCGTCAGATAAGAAGTTAAAAGGGAAGCCCAAGAAGGAGGTACTTTCACCCACATTACAGAATTATTAAAACTGTAAATAATTAATAATAATAATAAAAAAATAAAATAAAATAATAAAAATAAATAAAAAAAACCTAAGCTGAAATTAAACTTTTTATGAAAATGGTTGCTTATAGGAAAAGGAGGTGTCTCAGGAGTCCTCGGAAGAAGAGGAGGATGAAGATGAGCAGTAACTACCTCATAAGCCTGGCACCACTCGCTAATCTACAGCCTCTTAACAGGATTTTATTCATTCAGCCCCCTTTGGCAAGGCCATACCCATACGAATCTCTGTAACAGTTTCATGTACAAAAGAGAATAATGAAGATTCTCTGAATTAGAATACATATGTGTTAGAACATCAATGGTGCTTACTCTGTGCTTTTCTACTTTGATTTCTGGGATGGCTTTTTACATATTTCATGTGGCTTATAAGGCTGGGGTCATAGAATTAGAAAAAGTAAGCTCTATGTTTTGACCGTGATGTGTCGTGGTCCTAGTTTTAGTGGAGGGTCGTCTGCTTCAACGCATCTGATAAGAAACACCCTTGCACTGACTAGATTCAATTTTAGTAGACTGCCTCTTTATTAGATTTGGTGAAGTGTGAGTATAATCCATTTAAGCCTAGGTTTGTGTATTTCAAAAGGCAAAATGAATCTTGCATTTAGAGCATTAAAACTATTTTCAGTCTCTTTCTCTGTTGTAATAGTTGAGTAGGTGATGTGGCTGTGTCAAGCATCAGACTCATTTTAAATGCATTACTGTGACATTTTGGTACCTATTTTAAGTAATATTAGTGATTCAATGCTAATATTTATGTCTTTTCCATTCCTCATTGTATCTTCTCCACAACGATATTCTTGGCAAGATGAGCATTAATGAAATTGCAGTTTCTGATCAAAGGATCAACTTCAAAATCCATTCTGATACTACTGGTTTACAAACACTTGTAAAACAATGCACAGTTAAGAAGCTATACCTCAGCATTCTGGTTTGTGTTTGTGACTGCATTTTTTCCTCCTTTGCTGGAAAATGACTGTTTTAACTCATACACCAGACCTTTCATCCCGCCCGTTTTCTGAACCATTGCAGCAATGCATATGCATCAGCCACCTCAGGAACTAGAGTTCAGACATGACAGGCCGCAAAAATACAAAGGTTGTGTTCAAATAGTACTGTACTGAATGTGTTTTTCTGGTGAGAAACAACCTGCTACTACTTTTAAAGCAGCTGATGAATTGTCTAGTTTTCGAACGCAACGTCAGGGGACCTATTTCTTTCACGTTTGAAAATTTTACTTAGATCTGTGTAGCTTCTTGTGTTGTTAATAAATATATACTTTCTCACTTCAGGTGTGTTGTTCTTCTATTGAAGCCCATTTTCGCCACTAAGAAGAAAAAAGGCAAAAAAAAAAAAATCACAGAATTCTGATTTATTTTACTACCGCCAGTGGACCAGATGCGCTCTGTTGGGATTTTTTATTCGGCCCACCAAACTTGTTTAAAATATATTATCAAAATAACCTTTTTTTAAACCTTTTTTGCGTTTATTTTCCCTGTTATGTCCGTGTTTCCCCTAAAGCTCCACCGTTGAGGGTTTTGATGCTGCAGTTTAGCTCTTCGCTTTGCCTTTTTGAGTTTTTTTTTTTTGTAAAAAAAAATAAGTGGACCAAGGAAAAGACAAGTGGACAGTGAGTGTAGAGTGTTTAATAACAACACTATGTTTTACGGTAAAAAGAATATAAACTCAGTCGTCACTTTACCACAAAGCAGCCAACTGACCCAGCGCCTCTCAAATTGTAGACCCCAAAGTGGCCCGTGAGTTTGCCCACCACTGATCTAGTTTAAGAGGGTAGGGCGAGTAACATTATCAAGGATGCTTCCCAATCAAACCATAGATTTTTAATTTCCTACCATATGGTAGACAGTACAAAAGCCTCCATTGCTGCAACAGCAGACTTACAAAGTGCCTCCTGTATGAAGCTGTGAGTTTAACTAATCAGTCACTTACATATTCTCATTTAACATTTATAATGTTCAGATTTTGTCATAACATTTGGACGCTTCAAACTAAATCGTTACCCGGCAACCAGCTTTACTGCTGTGATTTACAGACCACAAGACGCAGTTTAAACGGTTCAGTAATTCGGCACAGTGGCTTAGTAGTTAGCACGTTCTCCTCTCAGCACTAGGGATTCCCGGTTCGAATCCCCATCTGGGTGGAGTTTCCATGTTCTCCCCGTGTCTGCGTGGGTTTCCTCTGGGTTCTCCGGTTTCCTCCCCCAGTCCAAAAACATGGATCAAGTCAATTGAGTTCTCCAAATTGCCCCATATAGAGTGTGTATGTGTGCGTGTCTGTGTGAGTGAGTTTGTGCCCAGCTATGGATTGGCACCCTGTCCTGGGTGTATCTGCCCAGCGCCCGAAACGTTCTCCCCTGGATGGGCATGGGGAACCTCACCGCGACCCTAATAGAGGATAAAGCGGGAGATAATGAATGAATGAATGAATGAGTAATTCAGCAGTGTGTGTGTGTGTGTGTGTGTGTGGGGGGGGGGGGCATGCGTAGTGTGACGCGAATAAAGTCAAGAGTTCTAGAATATAAAGTCGGAATTCTGAGATAGAAAGTCAGAATTCTAGAATATAAAGCCCGAATTCAGAGATACAAAGACCGCGTTCTGAGATAAGAAGGCATTACTTTAGTCGCTTTTTATCTTTTTTTCGAAAACAGACTTCCACATTTTTATTTCTGTGCTTTTTAAACAGTGAAAGTTATTTTAGAGTATCTCACGAGCTGAAGCCCGGCACACTGTGGGTTCTTGGACTCAGCGAAGGCAGCTACGCAAACTCCGTAACGCGGCGTTATTGAAGAGCGGGCAGCTTGCGCACACGACGTAGCGATCTCAGTAATGGCGCCTACAGCAGATTTGTACTTGATTTGGGGAAAATGAAGCGCAGAAGACAGCACTGCTTTTAGTAAAAACGCGGGGTTTTCATTCGTGAACTTTGCGTCCAAACCTGAGTCATCTGCCGGAGGATCGAGCTCTGTTGTCAGCCAGGTTCCGACGTGCAGAGATGATGAAGCTGAAGTCAAACCAGACCCGCACATATGATGGAGACGGCTATAAGAAGCGGGCCGCCTGTCTGTGCTTCAGGAGCGAGACAGAGGAAGAGGTGAGACCGGGGATCCCCATCCGCATCACACCGTTAACAGGCCGCGCGATTCAGCTAAGCTCTGAATGAGTTCTCCGCTGCCGACCATCTCCCAAAACATATGTGTTGCAAAATACGGCTTTTATGTGAAACGAGGAGTGGCCGAGATCCAGCAACTTGTACATTCTAAGGCGCTAGCTAACGGTGCTAAGTTAGTGCGATTTTTTTTACTAATAGTTCTAGCGCATGGCCTAACGACCAACTCTATTAATCTACCTCACTTAACTAATTGTCAAAGCACATTTGCTGCGTTTTGGTTTTATAAGACACAAGTAGTGAAGTATTCCATATTTTGTCTGGATGCTTGGTAATTCATGACACGGGTTGGTTGAGGTGGCTATGCTAATAAAGACGGCTAGCTGAGCTGCTCGTTACGAAGCAGCGGAACGTTTCGTTTTTCACAAAGCTGGTATTTTTTTTAGTTTAAATTGTTTTGTGGATTACCAATTTAGCACAGCTAAATCAACATGATGGCATCTACATGTGGAAACAAACATTTGTAATTTTGTTTTTGGCACATTTTCATTCTTCATTACAACGTTACTACATGTTTACAGCGTTAACAGTATACTGCGATTAAATGTTTTAAAAGAAGTACTTTTTTTGTTCGATACAGGGTTAAACAATTAATCATTAGTATAATTATCTATATACCGGCACATATGTATTTTTAATGATTTCGTACTTAATGTAGAATGTGCCATTAATCTTACCCATGTCGGGGCTATGTCAGGTTTTTAAATGATTTATTCTTTCATTTATATTCCATATCAGGTTTCTGAGATGGTCTTGTTATTATTACAGCAATCATGGCAATGCCTAGGCATTACCACTGAAAGGGCATCAGTCCATCACTAGCAAACACACTTACCCATAGGGACAATTTACCATTACAATCTACCATTACCCACTAGCAAATTCTTGGTCTGTGGGATAAAACAAGTGCAAAAATGGGGAGAAAATGCACACCTTAAATCAAAAGAAATGTGTAATTATATCATAGAATCAAACCCGGAATCAAACCTTATTTCTGTGTGATAAGAGCGCACATTACTGTGTTGATTTATATATCATTATACAAACACATTATATTATATGAAACACACTTACATTTATTACAATTGATATAAATTGTAATGACATTCACATTTATTAGTTTATGTTTTAGTATTGCAAATATTTTTCTATCATGATAAAAAAAAGTCTCTGAAACAAATCAAATTTTTTCAGTTGATCACATTTGACTTTGGTCACATAAGTCATTTACTGTCATAAGGGTTTCTTTGTATATGTGGTTTTACCTTGTTTAAGCTTTGTGAGGTCATCATTAAAGCTAAATATGAAATGTTTGGCATATACACACAAAAAGGCATAGACTATGTTTAATCACATATTCCTGTACAGTTGTGTGTCTTGGCTAAAATGCTTTTTTTGGTATGCTTTATTTGTGGCCTATACTAAACCTATACTAAAACAAGCGAAAATCTTAGCTATTTGAAATGTTTTTAATGGCTGCATTGTTGAGGCAGAGATGCCGAGACTCGAGCACAAGAAATAACAGTGTGGTGACGCAGCATGCCACAGGTGTGCGGTTCACTGGATGAGGCACACATCCAGTGAATGTGCTGTTAATTCCTAATGTGTGTATTGGTCTGACCAACAGTGCACATATGACATTACAGCATTTAATACAACTTACAGTAGACTAACAGTCTGTTATTTCTGTTTGGGGATTAAGAAAATTTTACGATTATTTTATTACATATTAATATAATTGTATGTTTCATTTTAGACCAAAAAACAGCTGTGAACCTGATTTAGTTTAGATACATACACCAAATTCTGAACATCTTGAATGGATCATTACATATGTAGTTTAAGCAACTCAAAATCTAGGCCCTGCAAGGACAGATTAGCAGTGTCGTGCTTGAACCATCAACCTAATGAGCTCTAGTCCAGAACCTTAATTACTAATCCATTACTGCTGTTGGAAATACTAACATATTTATCTTTAAACGAAAGTGTAAATTTAATGATGTGATTAATATAAACTTTGATATTTTCTGGAAATTACCTTGAAATTCAGTATTTTGCCTTTGTTTTTATCATAATATTTTTTAGGTCATGTTAGTTAGTAGCAGCCGCCATCCAGATAAATGGATTGTCCCTGGTGGAGGAATGGAGCCAGAGGAAGAACCCAGTGTTGCTGCTGTCCGAGAAGTGTGTGAAGAGGTCAGAGCCAATTTTAATGATGTTTCTATTTAATTTGATTTGTAGTACAAGTTTATGCGGGAAGTTGATTACATTACAGCACATGGCACAGCACATGACAAAACGGTGGGCATTTAAGTAAGGTGTGGTAAAGCTTGACTTAAAATAAAGGATGTTTACTGGCTAATAAAAATACCTCTGATGTATGCTTGGCAAGTGTACCACTGAGTAATGTAACACGTATTCTTACACAACTGTTCCAAGTTGACCCAATGTTCTGATCATAGCTTCTTGTGATGGGCAGTGATACACCCATCATTCACATGGAAAAGCTGATCATGTTACAGAGAAGTGCTAAAGGGCATCCAACTCAGATTAAACACTGCTCTTTACTCTACACCCTGGCTGTACTCCTATTTGGCTGAACTCCAGACAGACATGCAAAATGTATGCTTAAGGTCTTAGTTAACTATTATGGCATAAAGTAATGGTCTATTTATTGTAATAAAAGTGTGAAGTGTGTAAAGAGCATTAATGATTTTTAAAAAGTTTGTCATGTTAGTGCTTTCTAGTCTTTGTTTAGATAGGACACTTGGAAGGTAATTTTCTGATGGTATATAACATCTGCATTTGGGTTGTTGAAGTGAATATAAGCTTTAAAAATTATATGGTTCTAATCAGTAATTTTAACCAATATCATACAAAGACTTGCTTTATACTGATTAACATGTCATATACCCATGAATAAGTTAAGGCTATGTAATAATTATAATACTATACGGTGACTTCAGTACATCATGGCAGAATATTTATATACATTTTAATTAAATAAATATGCTGTCTCTGTGTACTAAAATGAACTAAATTATTGATACTTCCCTGGTAACAGTTATTACACACATTGTAATTATAGTAGACATGTTAAATAACACAAATCAAAAACTAGGTCAGTAATAGCACAGCTACACTGAATTAAGTAAGGCGCATAGTCTTTTACACTCTCAGTAGATCAATTATAGAAATTACTTCATAGGTAAACTATATAAAAGACAAATATGTATGCGTAGCAACAAAAGCATTTCGAGCAGCTTTTTAAGTTCTGCATCTGCACATCTTGATATCTCAGATGACTGTAAAACTTTGAGTTTTTTTTGTCCTATTTAATAGGCTGGAGTCAAGGGCACTTTAGGAAGACTAGTAGGAACATTTGAGGTAAGTTACACTACTGATTTGAGGTTATTTTTGTGACACAAACATTTGATATTTTTTTAAAATATTAGCCTGTAAATATGGGCTTTAAGTTTTTTAATCTGCAACATACATTTTTACAACTTTTGGCAAAAATGACAGGCATGAAATAGGGCTGTGTTTTTATAATAGTTAAACAAACACAAGGTTGATGACATTAGTCTATTTGTTTTAAGTCACTTATGCTGAACAAGGCAGGAAATGTGAATTGTGGCACAAAGCAAAAACTAGCAAAGAGTTTACCTGCTATGTAACTTTGGACCTGCTTAAATAGAAAATATTCACATAAAATTCAACATACATTTTATCAAAATGTGATGCATATTCATAGATAGATGTGTTTTAATAATTTGTGAAAAAATGTCTTAAATTGTCATGTTTTTAAAACACAGAACCGGGATAGGAAGCACAGGACTTATGTTTATGTTCTCATCGTCAAAGAAGTTCTTGAAGATTGGGAGGACTCTGTAAACATTGGTAAGCATGTGATATTATTATACAAACTATGCTTAAGTCCATCTAGAAACACAATACACATTAACCCAGATGTTTAGATTACATTTCATCAGGGTCAGTCATGATACAGCAACTCTTCTTGCTAAAGGGCCCACATTGGCAGCTCCAGTGGAACTCCTGATTTTCAGATTGATATCACAACACACTAACCACTTGGCTATACTATTTCCAGTAAATGTTGTGACTTTCTTGCACTTTCTTCAACCCTGAGAGGTGGCTTAGAATGTGTATTAATAATAGCACTAGGAACTGAAAACAGAGGGAAAATGTTGGTGCAAGTTTGGTGCTTAATAAACTAAGCAGCATGCAGCAGTGACCAGCCCTCTCAATGCACATGTGCCTTTTATTCTGTCAACAGGGAGAAAAAGGGAATGGTTTAAAATCAATGATGCCATACAAGTGTTGAGGTGTCACAAGCCAGTGCAAGCCACCTACTTCGAAGCGCTACAGGAGAGTTGCCTGACCACCAATGGCACACCTCTAGTGGCCACAATAGACGGAGACCTATCGCCCACCTACAACATCAATCAGAGCTCTGTGTCCGACATCAGATAACTAATACACAACACTGACACTCCAGATGCTTCCGCCACCACTCTCGCTCTTATTCATTCAGTATTCTTTACTGTCTTTCTCTTTTCCTTTTTTCTCATAAACAAACGGTTTGCCTTGCCAACCCTTTTTGAGTGCCAGAAAAGTGGCACAAACTTGACAAAGTGTTGGTTAAATATTACAAATCATGTTTTGTAAATGTAATGTTTGTCTCTTACAATCTCAAAATTTCATCTCTTCTTATTAATGGACAGCTGCATGGAATCTCCTTATCTTGGTCTTTTCCTCTTTAGTGCCCCTTATGTGACTCTGTGTGAGGTTCAATGAATGCAGGAACTACTTTTTACTGTTGTGCTGTAAATACATGTAGCCTAGTGCTTACGCTTGGGGCTTTCAATATTTTTTACGCATTCATTTTCCCTGTATGTGCGAGTGAGAGATGCGTGTATGCGATTGTTCTTGGATTACCACCCTGAAAATGAGAAGGAAATGCTTAGCTGCCTAAACGGATGAATGTGTGAAGGTTATTTCTTTTCTTTTTTTTTTTGCATGAGCACTGATATTTATTTGTCTTACAAGTTTGGATGATCTACTGAATGCTCAACCTGGATTTAGCATCAGTAGGATCAAGTGATCTTCAGTTTTGTTCCACATTTGCAAAATTTCAAAGACATCAACTATTATTTACTACAAATTCACACCCAATCTAAAATTGTTCCCAAATTTTATGTTTTGTTTTTTATTTTAAATAAAGGATCAGTTATAAATGCCAAGAGTTCATAATGTTAAGAGTGGAGGACAGTATGCTGATCATTGACTGTATATTAAACTGCTTGATATTCATTACGTTCACATTGAGATACAGTCTTATGCAAACGTTTGGGCAACCTGATCAAATTCAATGTTATAGAAAGATAACTAATTCATAGAGAACAATCTTTTGCACATGTATTGTACACTTTCTGTTTATTTGCTTGAATTTAAAATAGTAAAAAAAAAAGTGGCCCATTAATTAGTAAAGACATTCAATATGTTATTAGAAAACGAAATTTAGCTTTGAACAAATTATTGAAATCATTTTTTAAGCTTTTTAGAACAAATGGCATTAAAACCTCCAGTCAAACTTAGAAAAACATTTGTTTTTAAAATTAGTTTTTATTTTAATTATTTGGAAATTAAATGTTGGTTGTAATATTATGCTTTTTGCATGTTAGGCTGCAACTGGACCTGGAGGGCTTGCCATTATTAATGTACAACTTTAAATTCCTAATTATATGAGCAAATTGTGAAGGAAAATGTCTCAAAAGATCTTGGCAAGATAATGATTCCAAACACAATTTAATCTACTTAATTCAATAGTAATGTTGTAAAAGGTATTGATGCAACAAATTCATGAAGGGAAACAAAAAAAATATCTTAGAATTGAAGTTTTGTGTGGAGAAATGGGCTAGAATTTTTCCATTCTGATGTTTAAGGCCGTGTGGGGCTCACACCAGGTTTTGAAACCATGGTTTCACATACTTGCTAAATACAGAAGAGTACTTTTCATATATATATATATATATATATATATATATATATATATATATATATATATATATATATATATATATACACACACACACACACACACATATTATATATATTTCCTCATTGTAAACAAAAATTACCAACACAATGTAAGCAGATGTGTCCTATCATTTGCACAAGACTGTATTTGTCCAGTCACTGATGAAGTCAGACAGGAAATTTACATTATTTAAATGAAATTAATAATTTGACTCGCACATTCTCAATAGTGCTATGGCAGTAAGATGTCTGTTCCTTTAATACAGGTGAAAAAAAACAAAAAAATTCCTAAAGAATGACATGATGGCACATATCAGCTAGATCCATTTTCCTCAGGTTTAATTAATCAGCATGTCTTGTAATGCAGAAATTTAAACCTGCCCCAGTTCAACAAGACGCCCAAACTTGCATGTCTTACGTTCATGCTTCATATCAGACTAGGCGTTAGGAAATGTAGGGCACGTTTTATTTGATCAAATGCAGCAGTTCCTTTTGAATGTTCCTTCTGAAAAAGCCACATGCCTTATTCACCCAATCATTTTTATGCTTGTATAAAGGCTCATGCCAACTGCATGAAGGCACAGTATGTCTCGTTTGTGGTTCTCATTGGAAGAGTTGTATCTTGTGCCGTGTTTTGGGTGAGGTGGTGTGAGGATGCCCTTATTTATGTATGTCAATCTCTGCAGTAATTAATTCTTTATTTCTCAAGTGTTCAGTTTGCATCTTTAAATACTTTGCACGTGCTCAGCGGCATGAATTAACATGCTGTTGCTAACGAGCTGTGGAGCACGACATGGCTTGCACAGCTGGAGACCTTGTTTTACAATTAAGAAACTGTAATTCTGGACTGTAAGCACCCCCCCCCCCTTTGTAAAGTAAGTTGTCTTAGCCAGGCTGCTTACTGCCCTTCTTGTGGCATGCGGCAGTTGGCATGATACTGTGAATCTGGAGCCACTGTAGTTAGCCAGACATTTTTTTCTGTATAAATATAATGCAGAAATACAGCTTATAGTATGTGAGGTTTTCATGATGGGTATGGTGTATAGTGCCTGGCAACTTGCAACAAAACTATGGAGGCCTTATAGGCCAAGGTTTACCTTTTCATGTAGCTTACCTGCACTCCAAATATAAATCACGATTTGATATATTTTAGCCTGATGAACCAATAATTAATATTTGTCCTTTAAACTTGACCCCATTCCCTGAGGTTTTTTTTTTATCTAAATAGATAAATTGTGACTTTGCTGCTATATAACATCAAACAGCACTGAGCAATGTCCTATTGATGTCCTATATTTAATTACTGCAAATTGTACAAAGACTTAAGGTTCCAAAAAAAAGGTTGAATTTACTGAATCTGTTTAAAACAACTGTTTACATCACTAATCTAATTTATGTCTACCCATAGAACACTAAAATCACAGCTTTATGGGATCAAGTTGTAATCGCTGGGTTAATGACATGGTCCTGTATTATTCTTTTTTAAATAAAATAAAAAATCCTACTTGTTTTCTTATTATAAATAAAAACAGTTGATTCATTTTCATGTGGTTTATTATTTGTTTGTCCTGGGTTTAAATCCTGGGAGAGGTGAACAGAAATCTTTTCCCCTTATGGGTTCTGCCCCACATTTCATGTCTAGACCTGCCAAATTTGCATTATTATTAGACTTAACATCTATTTTCCAGTTAATTTCATGCTAAATGTATTCATGCAGCCTTCAATATCTATTTCTCCAAATGCTTTAATAGTCCTGATGAAATTTACCAAATTATAACAGTATCAGACTACTAAATAGTAAAATTTTTGCAACAGTAGTTTTTATTGTTAAACTCATTAAGGTAATGAGTATTGAGAAAACAAGTGGGATTTGGGTTTCATGTTAAGAAATGAATGAATGATACATACACTGTATAATCAACCAGGGTCCCACCCCAAGAGTTTTTATTCCATTCATGCAGCAGTGGATTTGAATTTGCAAATGCCCCAAGCACAATTACTTGAATAAAATAGGTTTGTCTAATTAAAAGAAAATGACTGAAATTTCTAATGTCTTAGGAACTAAATACTATAACATACTGATGAAGACTCCAAGTGAAAATGTAGGTTTAATTTAAAACACCAGCCTAACTTCCTAAATGAAATGACTCACATTTTTGTTTTTACAGCCCATAAAGCTGTGACATTTCTCAGTTTGACAAAACTCTTCACTGGAATATTTGCTTTGTGATTTTAGGATTGTGGAATATTGCCAGTATGAGAATGTAATATAAATGTGCCAACAAATAAACATCAGTATTTCACATTGCTGTTGTTCTGTGTATTCTATTATTATATGAAGTAACCCGCTACCCGACTGACATTTAGAAAGCCCTGTTTTTATTTATATTATATATAGTGCATGATTTTTACCAAAGCTGGTTAAAGTGCCATGGTTAAAATGTTTTAATACATTGCAAAAATTCCAAAAACTATACATAACAGATTAGTGTAATTTTACACCCAAAGGAAGATAATGAATAGCTTCACAGCAATAATGTGAATTATGCATAATCACGGTTTCTATGAATGGATGAATACATTTCCAGTGTCAGTAACAGTGGAGCTACCACTATGCCTAAATAAATTATGAGAAGTTTACATGTCTATATCCTGTATCATTACACAGTGAAACGAACAATAAACCTGACATGCACACAGATGTCACATGTTCCCACTTGGAAATATTACAAGTTTCACAAAATTTTAGGTTAGGACATAACCAACTAGACATTTTAATTTGGATACACGTTTCTTTTTCTAATTTGGCTACCGATGAAGTGCATATAATTCACTTCCCCTTACAAGCCACAAGTTTTTTTTTGTAAGAACAAGCATGTTAACTTGTCACCACTTGCATTTTTACTGTTTAAATTTAGTTAGGAGACCAGATTATCTAAAGATGAACCTAATAAAAAGAATTTGTGATACTTTGTCAGATTCATAATTAAGAGGGCAGCCAGCCACACACAAAAATCCAGAAGGAAAACTTTTTAAAAAGGCAGTCACTACAGCGCTGTGCTGACTATTAAAAAGGAAATTGTGCAAACTGATTAACTTGAAATTCATAAGGTACACCCATGCGAAAGATTTACCGACTAAATAATGGTTGTTTACAAGAGCCATCACTGGTTATAAATTCAGATTTCCTTTATGTATGAAAAATGTTAAATAACAAAATGACAGCATGGACGGAATGTTTTCCAAACTTTATTATACAGAGAATGTGGAAATTTACTGTGGTTGCTGCCCTCTGCCACGACCAAATCCACCTCTCTGTGTGAGCAAGAGAAAGGAGGTGGGAACAAATACATAACTGGTTAGAGTTTAGCCCTTTTAATCTTCAATAATGCAGTTATATTTTAGAAAAGATTTGTACTTACAAACTGAAATTCAGTAGCAGCTCCTGCTCCAGCCTCAGCCTTTTTGTCTGCTCCAGCTACAAAATACATAGGAGTTACACACTGCCAGGTTTTAATGACAAACATAACCACCAGAATTAAGTTTACTATGAACAAATCCTTAAAAATACTGCAAACTGTTTACTAAAACCCTGTGGATAGCTTTTCACTTCAGCATTGGCACCTGTAATGGCTCATCCTCAGGCCCACAACACATCCTAAGAACTTATATTCTGTGTACTTACGCTGAGCTGCAGATCGTCTATAGGCTTCCCTGTCTCCCTCACCACGAGCCAAACGTGCTGGTCTTTCACCCTCGAGACCTGTGAACGGTTATCATTATCACCAATATAGCAAAACAACTGTGCTTTAAATACCATTTACATCCCTGACAACTTATTTTCAGAAATTTCTTACCCTTAGGACGGGGCCTGGCTGTTTCAGGGCGGGTCTGACGGCGCAGAGTGGCAGGTACGATCTCTGGGGGCAGGTGCAGGAAGTCCCTCAGGTACTGGATACCCTCATTGGTAAGATACCAGTAAAAGTGGCGCCAGGCAAACTGCTCCTTGACGTAGCCACAGGACTTCAGAGACTATGGTAAGAAAATAAATTAATAAATGAATACTCAAAAACACATCACCTGGGTAAACTGTAAGTATATATTGAAATATAAAAAAAAATGATATAAAAAATATACATAATATAAATAAATAAACAACCCCACACATGCTGTCTCATTGTGTGCGACCACATCGTCCGTAAAAAACAAACCCCATTAAATAAGGGATAAAAATCAACAACCTAATTATTATATCCATCAGCATTACACATTGAAAATGATATTTTTTCTTTAATACTTCATTTTGTACATCCCTAGCAGTTTTCCATAATTGTGTGTAAAGTTGTGCATAAAGCTGTTAAATATTTATTCTAGTAATGCAATGAGGAGAGCAAAATCTTTTATATCCTTGTTTATTCAGAAGAAGTTGTAGTAAAAATATCAAACCCAAACATATTACTGTTTGTGTTTAAAATTTTAAAACACACACACAACAAACATAACCCAGCTGTATGTGCACAGTATATAGATGTTAGTTCAGTCTATTCTGGAAGCTCCAAACCCATCCAATAGACCTAATAAAACAGGCTCATTAATAAATTCGCAATCAGCAATGTGTGCAAACTGTTGACCCATGAGCAACCTGTCTATGATCTATTCACCACCTAAATGTATGACAAGCTCTTAAGATTACATGGGTTTCCTGTTAACAGTCCAAAACCACCAGTCAGGTGAAGGATACTATACTGTCCCAAGATGTGAATGTGAACTTGTGATTGACTAGCAACCTGACTGGAGTGTTTCTTCACATCTAATTCATAAAGATATGAAATAGCCTCCATTAAAACCTTAAGCAATTCAGAAAACTAATTTTTAGCCTTCTAATTTTAAACATCAAATGCCCGAGTGCACACCATGATGCTTACTAGAGAACAAACTGAACGAGTTTTAAGTTCTCACCTGCATCGCTTTCATTACATGAAGGTTGGGCACATTTTTGTCAGCGAGCTCCGGGTGCTTAGCCAGATGCACGTCTTTCTTGGCCACCATGACTCCCTCTTTAAAGAGGAGCTCATAGATTGCAATGCGATTCTTCTTGGGCATCAACATCTATAAAAAATATATACATACAAACATATGTAACTTATAGCACAAACTGATGAAATATTGTAAATATTTTATATTGTAGTGTGTATAATGTATACACACAGCATTGTGCCAGGGTTCAAATGCACCAGCGTTTCAGTTCAGAAACTGAATGTAAATATTTTATCTGTACATACCGCATGTGCAAGTTTACAGGTGTGTATGTGAGTGAGGGTACGTGTGAGAAAATGGATGAAGATGAGTGAGGGCAGGGAAACTCAGTGGTTAGGGTTCTGGGTTCAAATCCCAGGTCATTGAAGTTACCAGTGTGGGTCCTTCAGCAAGACCCATCATCCCTCATTGCTCCAGAGGCTGTTCTGACCCAAACCATGCCGGGATATTAAATAAAAATATTTGCTAACAGATCAAATGTAAATGTGAAATATGTAGTTTTTTTTTTTTTTTTTACTTTGTGCACTACGAGCTACTGCAGCCCAAGGAAAAAACTGTACATGTGAGCACACTCAGCAACTAAAGCAGGATTTTGTAGAGAATGAAGCAGACCAGTATAATTTATTTAAACATATTTAACAGAATGAAATCTTTATGCTTCACAAAAAAACAACCTATTTATTATATCCATCAGCATTACACACTGAAAATTCTCATTTTGTTCCGCTTGAGACCAACTTCATTTGGTACATCCCTAGCAGTTTTCCTTAATTGTGTGTAAAGTAACTTTGTGCTGCTAAATATTTATTCTAGTAATGCAGAGAGTAAAAGCTTCTATATCCTTGTTTATTCAGAAGTTGTAGTAAAAATATCAAACCCTAATATATTACTGTTTGTGTTTAAAATTTTACAACACACATCAAACATGTAACCCAGCTGCATGTGCACAGTATAAAGATGTTAGTTCAGTCGATTCGGGAAGCTCCAAACCCATCCCATAGACCAAAACACTGTACATGTGAGCACTTTGCAACTAAATTAGGATTTTGTAGAGAATGAAGCAGACAGTATCATTTATTTAAACATTTTTTAAAGAATGAGATCTTTACACTTCACAAAAATCAACAACCTATTTATTATATCCATCAGCATTACACACTGAAAATTCTCATTTTGTTCCACTTGAGCCCAACTTCATTTGGGTTCATCCCTAGCAGTTTTCCTTAATTGTGCGTAAAGTAACTGTATTACTAGAATAAATATTTAACAGCACAGTTACTTTACACACAATTAAGGAAAACTGCTAGGGATGAACCAAATAAAGTTGGGCTCAAGTGGAACAAAATGAGAATTTTTCAGTGTGTAATGCTGATGGATATAATAAATAGGTTGTTGATTTTTGTGAAGCGTAAAGATCTCATTCTTTAAAAAATATGTTTAAATAAATGATTCTGTCTGCTTCATTCTCTACAAAATCCTAATATAGTTGCTAAGTGCTCACATGTACAGAGTTTGGGTCTATGGGATGGATTTGGAGCTTCCAGAATAGACTGAACTAACATCTATAGTGATAAATAGTAATATATTAGGGTTTGATATTTTTACTACAACTTCTGAATAAACAATATAGAAGCTTTTACTCTCTGTATTACTAGAATAAATATTTAACAGCACAGTGAGGAGAGTAAAAGCTTCTATATCCTTGTTTATTCAGAAGTTGTAGTAAAAATATCAAACCCTAATATATTACTGTTTGTTGTGTGTTGTAAAATTTTAAGAACATGTAACCCTGCTGCATGTGCACAGAATAAAGATGTTAGCTCAATCGATTCAGGAAGCTCCAAATCCATCCCATAGACCAAAACTCTGTACATGTGAGCACTCAGCAACTAGCTTATGATTTTGTAGAGAATGAAGCAGACAGTGTGATTTATTGAACGGTATTTCTAACAGACTGCGGGCTTCACGCCTCACAGCTCTCAGTATGAAGCGGGTTAAAGCGTCTCAGCAGCTTTAGAACCGACCTCAGACCTCAGAACACACCGAGCCGCCAAACTCGAAAAACACACATCGCTTTCTCAAAAGATCCTTCATTACACTTTCCTTAAAGACTCCCACCACAAATTCACGCGATAAAGTCGCGACACGTCGCACGATGGTAAAGATATTTCATGGATTTTCGCCATTACTTTCGGCCTACCTTTACACTAGATGAGAGACCGGAGCCGGAAAGGACCGTGACACTGCGCTTCCGTGTGTTCTTACATTCGCGCGGCTCAGGAGCACGTCACTGCCGTACCGCCATCTGTTGGCCAGGAGTTATTACTGCTACGCAACAGAGAGGAACTTCGTAGCAGACTCGCTGCCATGTATCGCGTTCGAATATAAGAGTTGTTTTTAATGCATTTTTTATTTATTTATTTATTTATTTATTTCACCCTCTCAGTTATATAAAGTTTGTTTTTCCACGTAAACCCCACAAAGCAGCGACCGATTACGCTACACGTAAATTAATGTTTACACTGTTGCCAGGAAACATCATTATAAGCCCAGGCCGAGAAGCGACTAGACACACACACACACACACACACACACACACACACACACACACACACACACAGAGAAGAGAATAGAAAGCCTTTATTGTCATTATACCCCCATACACAGTATACATCGTACAACGCGATTTAAGCTCTTCCTTAAAGTTCACATGGCATAATATATAAACAGAAGAAAAAAAGAAAAAAAAAAACTATAGAAAAAGACATTAAGAAAAACTGTGCAAAATGTATTGTGCAAATAGACATGTAATGTGTAAACAATAATGTGCCAATTTGTGCAGGTTCGCGTTATATACATTCATATGTTAATTTATTTTAATACATACTGCTTTGCAATGATTTGTACTGCACTTAACATTTAAATGACCCTTTAATCTCCACTCTTTCAATATATACCTTTATAATACGAAAGAAAAAAAGTTTTTTTACACACACACACACACACACCCATATATATATATATATATATGTATGTATATATATATATATATGTATGTATATATATATATATATATATATATATATATATATATATATATATATATATATATATATATATATATATATATATATATATATAATGTGTGTGTGTGTGTGCGTGTGTGTGTGTGTGTGTGTGTGTGCAAATATAGCATTGCACTGCGACGACATCTAGTGGTGACAGAGTGGATCAGCCTTATGCAGCGTGGTCCCTCGTTCTAAGCGCCTGATTATACTAATTAACTTTTTTTCTTCCGTATTATAAAGGTATGTTTTGAAAGAGTGGAGATTGAAGGGTCATTTAAATGTTAAGTGCAGTACAAATCATTGCAAAGTAGTATGTATTTAAATAAAGTAACATATGAATATTTATGCTATTACGTTACATTGTAATACATTGCATTAATTATTTCTTACAGTAAATCATATCTCTTTTGAATATTTGAAGCCCAACTGAAGCCATTAATTATGCAGGAAGTATCAGTTTCCTATTGGAGAGGCAGGTCCTCAGGCTGGAGAGCAGCCTGGCTCTCACTGCGCTGTTCAGCAGAGCTGGGCGGGATCCCTGAGCACCACTAAAGCCTCTGAATCCGGATATCTGGAGTCTCGTCATTTGGACTGGTATGTTGTTATGAACAGGTGTAATAACCCCAGAGGACGAGCTGGAGTGTCCGTGTGCATGTTCTGTTCAGAGTCGCATCATTAGGCTGGATCTGGGTGTTGAGTGTGCACGTGAGCAGATGTGTGTGTGTGTGTGTGTGTGTGTGTGTGTGTGAGAGAGAGCAGATGTGAATTCAATGCTTTTTTTACAATAAGTGATTGATTCTTGTGATGAAACCCATCCATCCATGGGGGGGGGGAGGGGGGGGTTGACGTTGGGGGGTTCCCCATGCCCATCCAGGGGAGAACGTCTCGGGCACTGGGCAGATACACCCAGGGCAGGGCACCAATCCATTGCTGGGCACACTCACTCACACAAACAGACACGCACACTCTACATGGGGCAATTTGGAGAATTCACTTGACTTGATCCATATTTTTGGACTGTGGGAGGAAAGCGGAGAACCCGGAGGAAACCCACGTGGACATGGGGAGAACATGGAAACTTCACCCAGATTGGGATTCGAACCCGGAATCCCTAGTGCTGAGAGGCGAATGTGCTAACCACTAAGTGTGGTGGAACCAGGATGCACAAAAAGTTTCAAGATGTGAGACTCTGTAAGCCGATCTCAGTCATGAATTAATAATAGCCTTTTACCAGATTTCTTCTCACCAAAATTTTACTCATTTAATAAAAAAAATAGACGCATACTAAATAATGTAATAGACTTTTCTATTATATGATATGCCATGTCATTATCACATATTATAAGAGTCTGATTTTTATGCTTTCTGTGAGTGTAAATCCCTCACTTTCACTTTTGAACATTTGCAATGTGTGTTTGCTCCATCTAACTCCTCCCCTTCCAAGTGTGTATGGATATCTACAAGGATATGCACCTTCCATGATCCTACAATATCTGAATATGTATATGTAAATATGAGTATTAATCAAGTAAAGATAATCTGCCATTATTTAATACCTAAGGCACATGCAGTCAGCACTTTTTAAAAACTGTTTCAAGGAATAATTACATAATTAGTTTAAATAATATATAGAAAAACTCTTTAAAGTTTGATTAATTAGTCGTATAGCAGTGGTGTTTTTTTTTGTCTACATAGTATGTGATGTGTAAGGGTGGAAAATATCCAAATGTGGTTTTATTTGCCCATTTTACACCTTTTTTTTTATTTGGATGCCTTTTTAAAATCTTATAACTAAGTTCTGCATGAAGGAACAAAGGCTGGTGCTATAAATTTTTTTTAAATGGGGTTCTGACGTAATAAAGTCAATTTTAATAAAATGGTTTCTTTAAGTCTAAATATCTAAAGGATTGAAACCAGTTTTATCTCATCTGTAGCATTTACCAGCATTATGCCGTAAGGCACAACAAATTTACATGGACTTCCTGGTTACCAAGGCTAATAAATAACTTTATTGTTAATGCCACGCTTAAGATCTTGACATAAACTGCTCAACACTATATTTAACTACAGTATTTGACTTGAAATCTTTTTTTTTTTAGTTTGTGTGTTTACAGGTGTAAGTACACTACAATCACAAAATACAGACAAAACGTAATCATTATTAGGTCCAACAACTTATAGTGATATTGATTGTAATAATGTTTTTCAGTGGTGTAGGTATAATATCCAAGATAATACATACTTACTAATAGAGTGTATTGGTTAAGTGCTTAACACAACAAACATATATCAAATGCTATACTATAGATGTAACTTATCACTCAGTCTGTGAAAGTGACAGGAACAAAATTTGCCACAACTACTATAATAATCCCTCATAAACAAAGAGAAAACAAGAACTCCTGCAAGAGTTTTGGACTTAGATTTCCTTCTTCATTTCATTAACACCTATATTTCAGTGAAATCTCTGCTCATTTATATGCAATTGATCCTAAGAGGCCCCCTTTTTATTATTATTTTTTTTTTACAAGATATTCATATCTAGTTATAGGGTAGTTGGTTTATTTTGTTGAATATTGTTAAAGTTGGTTTTTAATGTTGAGCCGGTTTCCACAGTTCAAAACATTTTTACACTACTAGACATTTATTGATGAACTGGAATGTCCCTGTCAGTATAATCAAAGTCCAGTCTTGTGCACGTGCTTGTATGTGTGTGTGTGTGTGTGCGTGTGTATGTGTTGCGGCACTGAAAGCAAGGTGTGGCATTACGCAGTCTTTAAGATTGAGAGGATCACAGGTATCCTAAACTTGGATTGTGTAGCTGTACAAACTACAAACCTACATGCTGATCCTCTGTCAGTGGGGTATCTTCAGGTGAGATTCCATTATTATGCTTATGTTCGACATTTACAGATATAAAATTCTTTCTGTAAGTAAAGATTCTAATTACATTTATGTCACAAATTATGGCAAGATTCTGATGATGTCTCATGTGGACATTTATAATTTCAAATTCAGTCAGATGTTTTTCTTTCTATAGTGGTTTACTGTCCTCTTAATAATTTCCCTATCATGCAAAGCACTTGACAAAACATTGGCTCTCATTTGGTTTTGCATGGCAGAACTTTTAATTTGTGTTCTGTGAAATGCTCAAAGCCCGTAACCTTTACGTGAACATCTGAAAAGTTTTTCTAAAAACATAGTTTGAACTTCCTTTCAGGAAACTGGTTTCCTTGTAATTTCTGTGGTGTTCAGGTTTGTGTAATAATTTACATATGAATCAAATAAACAGCAGATGATGACACTGTGCCTTAAATTATGCTACTGTGTTTATAACACAGCTTGTGCTGGATCTTGTGTTGTGAGATTTTAACATGTAAATTTATAGTATAATTTATTTAATATTATTATCATTACATTTGTAATAATAATTTTGTCTTGGTATTATTTAATTTAGTTACATTATTTAATTCTTAGTAGTACAATCATGTAAACATTTAGTGTCATTGGAGTTATTGGCCAAATATGTGGATAATATTTGGTTCTATATTTTACTGTTTACTATTTTACTATTTATCTCTAGCACTAAAGTTGTTATATAGATGTTGTACAGATACCATCTTAAATATATCTATACCATTTATAAGGGAATAGACCAGAAAAAATGCTTTAGCATCTGGAAGGTTCTAGTTTGACATGTATGAAATTATAAAAAACCTTTTCAGTACAGTTTTTAAAAACCTTTGTGTGTACTCTGCCTTACTATGGGGTTCCCTAGTTGCTTTTTTTTTACAATTATGTTACCTCAAGACACGATTTTCTAGCAAGCCATAAAACAGCTGGTAGACAAGAATGATGTAATGTTAAGAGAATTTTAAAAATGTCAACCATGTTGGACAATATACCAATCAGGATCATACTCCTTTATGACCAGTCCTTTAAGTACACAGTGGGAGTATGTTGGCAATTAAGTAAACAGTAAATTTTTGTGAAATAATAAAATGTGTAGTGATAATCTGTTTACAATCAACAACTATTATTATGATGATGATGATTATTATTAACTGGTATCTGTGGTTTATTTTCATTTTTAGATTGAGATTTTAATACATATTAAATAATTTTAGTGTTTAAGTCTTAGCCAATCAGAACAATTAGGGGTTAAATACAGGGGTAAAATATGGTTTCCACGGCTTAAATGAAATAAAACCTGACTAATGTGCCTTCTGAGTTCATTAATACACTTATCAGGTAACAGAATAAATTGAATAATTTATTAACATGCAAGTTTATATGTGGAGGAGTTTTATTCAATAATGCACAGAAAAAAAACTATTTAATTAGTGTATTGAATATTTATATCATAATCCATCTCTACAAAAATATATACTATTGCAGTCCTATTTAAAAGTGCAATTTACAGTGTCTAGATGAAACGCCAGAATCGGAGTATAGAGGCTATCTTAATATCTTAAAGATATTGTAGAATTTCATATATACTCAATATCACAATCTTGTTCAAAATACATACATTAAGCCTAAATATGGATCATTCAAGACATATAGTAATTAAATCAGAAAAGGAAACAACCAGTGCAACTTGTCAAGAAGAGGTTTATTCGGGGAAGGTGCTAGCTTGCTAGATTCATGAAGCACCTGACCTTGAATTTATTGATCTGCAGCTCACATGACTCCTGCAGTGAAGATTGCCTTGTTGCATGAAGCACTTAATGCTAGGAAATGTGTAGTGGTTTTAATCTTAGAGTTTCAGCCTACCTATTCATTTATATATTTATTTATTATATATTATATATTTATTTATTATATACATTTTCATATAACAATAATATTACATATTATACAATATTATACAACATTGAATGCATGTTATCCAGTAATGTATGGCAGAGTAATATGTTTATAAATGAATTTATGTGCACCAGGTGTATACAATATCATGTAAAGATTGCTAAATTAAATTTTAAATAAAATGTATGAATGTGCTTAGTAAATATTATTGTAGGTGGTATTAATGTAATACAGAGATTCTGCTTCTGTAGCAGTTGCTGAAGAGTATCTGGTGTACGGTAGCTGGGGCAAAGTTATTCAAGCTTAAAATATTTGTAGGAATCTTGGGTAGTGTTGGGCATGTGTTTGTGTCATAAGTAATACTTTACTGTTGTGGGATGTAGATCAAATTTTTTACTTTCAGACTTTGAACATGCAGTTCATACCAGATAAGTTATCTGTGATAAGTGGTATTATAAGATGGCATTATTTTGTTGACATGTGGATGGGTTTTTATTATAAAACATATTTATAGAGCTTTCTGTTAATGTTCAGGTTCAAATAAATACATTTGTATTCAGTTTTTAGACCTTGAATCTTTTTGAACTTACAGTATGGATGTGATTAAATCAGTGACTCACCCATACACAGCAATTTACACCTTCACATTCACGTATTTCTTCAGTGAGTTGTTACCAAAAATTGGTTTATACGATCAGTTTTTGTGAACAGCTTTATTGTGTCCTCAAGGTCTACATATTTTTAAATTCAGTGTTTTTTGTAATATACAGTATATCCACAAGATTTAAACTTGTTCACTCCCGTTTTGCATGTTCTCCTGATGTTCAGGGGAGATTTTTTTCACCCTTATCCGATTTCTAAAAACATCCCAATAGGTGGGGCCGGCTACATTAAATAAGAGAAGTGACAGAATATTTCATGATACACATAAGCCATAGGTTACTGTAGCAATGGGTTATAGACAGATGAGACCAAAATTAATAAATCTTTTTATTTTAAATGAGAAATTTGGCGGTAGTATCATTATTTAAACCTGTTTTGATGCATCTGGGTCGGTGTGTCTTGCCTTCATTGGTGAATCAATAAATTCTAAATTACACCAGCAAGTTGTAATGAAAAATATTTGTAAACTCAAGAGAACATATATCATGCAGTAAGACAAAAATCTTAAGTACACAGGTCGTTCTACCAAAGAATAGTTAAAGAAGAGTAAAATTAACATTTTGCAAGTTAAAGTTTATTAGACACATTTTGTTGCAGTCATTGCTACTGAAGGGGGTCACACCAGGTCTTAAAAAGCAAGGCAAGGCAAGTTTAATTATAGAGCACCTTTCATACAGAGACAATTCAAAGTGCTTTACAGAGTAATAAAAATAATAAAAGCCATTTAAAATAATAATTTAAATAGTGCATTAAAAGAAAGAAAAATATGAATAAAATCACAAGTTTATATACTTTTGGCACACTATGTTATATTGGATTATTTTATGCCAAATTATTTGTATATTTTCCCTGTGATGGATTTTTGTGACCTGTGCAGAGGGTTTTCCTGGCTTTAATAAGTGAAACCAGTACTGCTCTCAGCATAACGGGGAGAAAAGATTTAGAAAATAAATTATTAATTTGTTTTGTAAATGACTTATTAATATCCTTTCTCAAATCTCTTTTGTATCTAAACAGAGGTTTTTGTAATTTAATCATTTAGTAATTTGCTATTTAAAATTTTAATTTAAATGGTAATTTTGTAATTATTTGAATATGTATTAATAATTGGCAACAAAAAAAAAATAAATTTCAAACCATTAAAAACTCACATGATGCACATGATTCTCATTTTCACTCCGCTTAAATGTGTTTTTTTTTCTGTTTCACACTGGTCCACCCTCCCTTTACTCTGACTGTCAGATCTGTTAAAGTAGGAGGTGATCTGCTCTGCGCTGTGCTTTTCACACACACGGACATACAATCAGTCTCTCTCACAGCAACACCAACACTTTTGCTGCTTGAACTACTTCTGCATGTGATGTACAATTTCATGTTGTGGATGGAACTATATGGATACATGGCAAAAATATTGAACTGATAGCACAACACTAGGTTAAGGGACTTGTTCAGGGAGAGAAGCCCCATGTGCGTGAAATCTACAGGCAGCTCTTGTGCTTGGTGAATGCAAAGTAGCAGGTAAGCTGCTATTTTTCCAAGAGAATTCCGTTCATCTGATAAGATTTTTGTTTTTCCTTTTGAATGCATTTTAACAGGAGCCAGGAATGGAGAGTGAGGTTGATTTAAATGCGATAGTGGTAGATGTGCACCTGCTTGTTTTGTTTGTGAGTAAACCAATGGCACACTTGTATGGTGTGTACTCCACTTTGTTTTTCAGTATGTTGACATAAAACTTAAGTTTTTAGGTAGCTGAAAGGGGTTTCATTTAGCATTTGCCATGTATACAATGCTGGGAAAACAACAACAAAACAACACATGATCCCCCCCCCCCACCTCATGATTTTAATATCATCTTCTTACTACTTGATATTTGGATTATTAGTTAATAATTCAATATATAAAGTTAATATCTTAATTTAGTCACAGTTTAATTTAATTTAATGTTTTGTTTTTAAGTAAGCTAAGCTAGTAAGTAGCTGAGATGTTTAGCCATGCTTATGATGCTTTTGTCTGCCATGCCAGAGAGGATTGCATAGTTACAGAACAAAAGCTTCCCACTGCCCAGTGGAGTGGATTAATCACTAGATTGAAAAAAATCTCTAAACATGTATATGCAGTAAATCCACAACTTGATGCGTAGGCTGCTTTATATGTTTGTATTTTGATAGTTTGTTGTATAAATTTGCTCTGCTGTTCTTTTGTGTTTTTTTGAATCTGTGTTACCCTATTGCATCCGACTTCGACTCTATAGCGGTCCCTCCCCCACTAATTCTCTTTTAAATATGAGTACTGCACCCCCATGTCCTGAAAGAGTGCCCTGCCTCCTTCTAAAAGCTGTCAGTTAAAGCTAATTAAATAATGTCTTTTCTTTTTCTCAATGGAGCACTTTCAGTTTCTAAAGCTAAAAACATACCACCTCAGTTAAAATCAAAGTTATTTAATTAGCACAATGATGTTAAGCATTGTGTTATTTTCTTAAAATGATTAAAGCGATCTAGTTTTTTTTTCAGTTAAGCATTACTGATTCGCTGTTTCTTTTGTCACTGAGTTTTGTAGTTTTAAAAGGGTTTTAAAGGATTTCAGACAGCTTATTGGACAGAAAGAGAAAGAAAGAAGTTACAGGTTAAGCAAAGTGGTCAAAAGTATAAATCAATAAACCATTACTTTGGAAAATGAAACAACAAACCCAGACAATAATTTCCATTATAGTCATACGGCTGAGCTGTATGTGTGAGAAATCAAGTCTCAAAATGTTTAAATAACAGAACCATTTGGACCAATTATGTGTCAGGGTAATTTTCATATACAATAAATCAATGCATATTTGTACTAATGATTAATAATTTAAATTGTACCTAGTATCAGAACTTGTTGTGTCTACTCACATACATTTTTTGAACTTATTTTCTTTCTAAAACTAAATATTTATAAAAATACTTGGAAAACAAGAAAATTCAATAATCAAGTGTGTTAGTGTTAAAGTTTGTAGAAGTTACATATAAGCCTTTATTAATAACATTTATATAAACATTTATTATTTATTTAGAATTTTATTTAGCTTTACTTATATGTATATTAAATAAGATAATGACAAAATAAATGAATGTTTCTGTTACATGAACTATTTTCCTACATAATCTGCATTCATTTGTAATTAAGATAAGTACATGCATACTATTTTTGTATCAACTCTTATCCTGTGTATGTAACAATGTACTTACCATAATAAATTATGCTCTGATAATGAGTCCAATGGCAGCAGATTTAGGCTGTGGAAGAGTGGGCAACATTGTCCAATCCACATTGGATTAGCCATTTTGAAAGTTGACAACATCTGTGCCATCTATTGGATTCATTTCACACTCACACAAGAGAAACATCCATGTTTAGCTGAGAAAATGAATGTGGATTTTGAAGAACCCAGAACTCACAAGTTTTTAATTTTCCCAATAAATTTAAGAAAGCTGAAATATTTTATTTCTAATCATTTGATTCCCTTTCCATGTTCCATATAGTGCTACGCTGCAGCATTTATCCTCAGCCTGGAGCTTGTTCTGCCAAACTTCACAGCATGTCTGGTGTCTATAACGAGACGCTGAGGTCTAATGAGAACACAGACAGCTTCTGGGAGGTCAGCCACTAGTCCAATCTAAGTATTCTTAGAAGTATATGAATAACTATTTGACATTAGAGTGTTTTGAGGTGGCTGAAATAGTAGTTATGTTGTCTCAGGTTGGAAACTACAAGCGCACAGTGAAACGAATCGATGATGGTCACCGTCTCTGCAATGACTTCATGAGCTGCATACAGGAGCGTGCCAAAATAGAGAAGTCTTATGCACAGCAGTTAACAGACTGGTCCAAGAGATGGAGACAGCTAGTGGGAAAAGGTAATGAATGTAGAGTTAGTTATATGACTGATGTCTGCAATATTAAATCTCATAAACAAGTTTTCTCAAATTACTTTTTATTAAGCATATTCATATGTACATTTTAATTAAATATGTAATAATGTTTATTTGTAGGGCCGCAGTATGGGACAGTGGAGCGAGCGTGGGTTGCACTTATGACTGAGGCTGAGAAGGTGAGCGACCTTCACCAGGATGTGAAGAACAGCTTAATTAATGAGGATCTGGAAAAAATGAAAAACTGGCAGAAAGACTCCTACCACAAGCAAATGATGGGGGGCTTCAAGGAAGCCAAAGACGCAGATGAAGGCTTCAAAAAGGCTCAGAAACCATGGGCCAAAAAACTCAAAGAGGTAAAAGATTCTTTCCTAATAAATCAAATATTTTACTTTTAGTGCACTTCAGAAAGAAAGGGATGTAAAAATGCTAATTATGTATTATGGGCATCATCATTTGCATGAAACAGTTTGTGAATTTAGAGCAGTTTCAAATTCTTTACATTTGTAGCTCTCTATGTGCTTCATGACATCTAAAAAGCAGTGATAACAACTCTGTTGTGGGTAAAGTTTAGTGGTTAAGTTAAGTGTTTTAACATTGTCGACTAATTTTGAGGATTTAAATGTAATTTAATCTTTTTAATATTTTCTAATAGATGGAGACAGCAAAGAAAACATACCATATAAATTGTAAGGAGGAGAAGCTTGCATCATCCAGAGAAGCTATGAGCAAAGGAGAGAATGCTGCCAATTTAGAGCAGCAGAAAAAGCTTCAGGAAAAACTGGACAAGTGCAAAATTGACGTTCAGAAGGTCAGTCTGTACAAATCATATTTTGTTGCATATTTTCAGTAATGTAAAGCAAAATGACTAATATGTGATCTATGAATAGTGCGTATTTGCTTTCTAAACCATTTGTTAGTAATAAGTAATAAAACTGAGGAATTTTTTAATTTTTATCCAGATGTAGAATTGTCTGTGACCTACTAAATATGAGAGCAGTTCAGTCCAATAACCACAGCACAAATACAATGCACAGTCAATTCATTAGCCTTTACTTGCATTGATTAAGACCATTTTCAGGAGAAATCAATTGATGAAATCAATGTCCGGTGTGCAATGGTGGTTAAATAAAGAAATCTAACATCATTGCTATAGTCTATTAAGACAATGGTGGCTCAGTGGTTTCAATATTGACCCTGTGATCTGACCCCAACCATCAATTATATATAATATTATATTATATAAATAGTAGCTTTGGATAAAAGTGCCTGCAAAATTACGTAATGTTCACACCTGGGTCATATTTTTGGGTGTTGGTCCAATTTATAAGTAGCATTTATTAACACACCAAATGTATTTGGCTTAATTGTAGGCAAAAGAGAAATATGAGAAGGCTCTAGATGAACTGGGAAATTGTACACCGCAGTATATGGAAAACATGGAGATGGTGTTTGAACAGTGTCAACAGTTTGAGGAGAAAAGACTTGCCTTTCTTCGGGAAGTGCTGTTGGATGTCAAACGTCATCTCAACCTTACTGAGAATCAAAGGTCAGTTTGAGGTTATATATTAATTCATATACTAACAACATAAAGCACAATATACTAACACATGGCATTCCCAGAGACAAGCAAAACATGTAAACTATACAATAAGATTCAAATCTTATTTTATATTTCTTAATTGACTAAATGCGTTAGGGAAATTTAGTTATTATCTTATTGTTGGGAATGAAAAAAATATGGACTCGTATCAAAAAGCAAAAAGACAAGTTCAGTGGTGTGCATCATAAAGCAAACCAGATTAATAAGACTAACTTCTTATTTCTATAGCTATGCTGCAGTTTATCGGGACCTTGAACTGACCATCACTTCTGCCAGTCCCCAAGAAGACCTTCAGTGGTTCAGTAACATCCATGGCCCTGGCATGCACATGAACTGGCCACAGTTTGAGGTGCCATAATTACTACAATTTTATTGACTTTTGAAGGGTTTGAATGCACTTTGGATAAAAGCGTCTGCTAAATGACCAATTGTAATGTAATGTAATGTAATGCATCATTTAAAATAACATTAAGATTAAAGTGGTATTCTGTATGATGTTTTATCCTAGTATTACTGAATGAATGTGTACCTGTTTCACTTTTTAGTACTTTAGTACTAGTAGGTAATAATATGACTCATCTGCTCCACCCAAAGATATAAAACACTAAAGGAAACAGACAGGATTTAATTTAAGGAAAGACATTAGAGAAAGTTGACATTATTTTTATGAGATGAATAATTGGATATGACAAAATATCTAATAAATTCACTGATGACTTTTTTTTCCCATAAATTCTGTCTTAAATGTTTTTTTTATTGTAGGAGTACAACCCAGAATTAAGTCATGCCATCAATAAGAGGGAGAAGATGAAGAAGAACCATGATGGAGTAACACTTACTCAGGTCTCAACTGTTGGGGAGCAATTTACTCCAAAGATTAGAAACCAAGAAAGGTATGAATCTGGAATTCATTTTTGGGTTTAAGTATAATGATCTTAGTTGTGGGTACTGATGTTTTGTCATGCAAAATTTTCATATGGCCAGACATGGTTCTCCAGGGTGCAGGAAACTTCAGCGTCACCACATCCAACCCTGCCCATATGTAAATATCACGTAATATTTATAGCTGTGGTTCTCAAGCTTCATTCCAAATGCAAGCCTTATACATGGCAGGCCACATACATAATTCACTATCTGCCTTAGACCATGTGGGTTGTGCTGCAGTATGTCACAGTGTATAGAAAAAACACATGACTTAAAGGTGTACCCAAACCAGATCCAAGAAGAAGAGGGCATAGCTAGTATATCTATGTGAAATATTAATAAAATGGTTGTATGTTTTTCAGTTTTTTTTTTTCTGTTCATCCATTTTAATTTGCAAATGTAATAAAAAAACCGTCATGTCTAATCTTTCAGCATGAGCAATTATGAAAAGAATGAAGTATACTCAACGGAATGGTCAGATTCCAGTGGAGACAGTAACGCATTTGATGACACAAGTCAAGGAGTAAGAGTGAGGGCGCTCTATGATTATGATGGACAAGAACAGGATGAGCTCACTTTTAGAGCAGGTGAGATACTTTAATATTACTGACTTGAAATGATATATTAAATATTATTAAAAAAATGACATGGTTTTGATCTTGCGTAGTTCCAAATGGTTTCAATAATCTTATTCGATAGGAACAGCAGTTGCCAAACTTACTTTATTCCCCAGATAGGTGTACAAAGAATGCAGGTCTTGTACATTAATTATCTCACAGTGTGTGTAATATGATGCATGAAATGTAACCATGCATCAAACAAATATATAAGTATAGACTGTACTCTGTTCTTCTGTGTTTTTGTTTTACTAGTGAAATAATAGTGAAACTTTATTATTATTATTATTATTATTATTATTATTATTATTATTATTATACTATTTTGTTGCCACTTGGAATAGTCCAAACATAAAATATTGTATTTATTGTCATTTTGGAAATAATAATGTAATATAATATAATTAATATTTTGCAAATAGGTGACGAACTGACCAAGCTAGAGGATGAAGATGGTCAAGGTTGGTGTAAAGGACGGCTGGACAATGGTCAATTCGGCTTGTACCCTGCCAATTACGTTGAGCCCATTTAATTACCTCACTATGACAGGATGGCCTTTTTGTGCAATGGCCAGACAGACTATTCAGTACCCAGTTTAGAGCCAGACTCCAAACAACTGATCATGCACCAGTACTTAACCATAAAAGGCAAAATGTGCGGAACTGAATAAACTCAGAGATGACACTGTATCCACATGTGTAGTGCCATTTCAGTAAGCGCAAAAAACCTTTGTATCCATATTTATCTGTATTATGTGCAACTGACCAATGTGTGTGAGTGTGTTTCAGTAGACCTGTTTATGTAATGACATCTACACACCCTAGCATAGCAAGTATGAGCTATATAATGTAACTTTCTTGACTTCTTTTGTTGCCGTGATAGCCTTAGTTGCTGGCCCTGTTTCATTATTGGCTGGACAAACTCTTATTTATTGACTTGCTGAGGTCTCTGCTATAGGTGTATATGATGATAAAAGATTTTCTTGTGCATGAAGATGTTTTAACATCTGCTACAGTGTTTACACATTTCTTCTACTCATTTTGCTGAAGCAGAACTAAAGCTCTGAAGCTGGCCTTTGGTAATGCAGTTCAGGTATCTTCTTTAAGTGCCAGCACTGGGCCTTTTGGACCTGATTATTTTGGTGAAGTTATTTTGGAAAGTAAAAAAACGACTCGGGCGGCACGGTGGCTTAGTGGTTAGCACGTTCGCCTCTCAGCGCTAGGGATTCCCGGTTCGAATCCCCATCTGGGTGGAGTTTCCATGTTCTCCCCGTGTCTGCGTGGGTTTCCTCCGGGTTCTCCGGTTTTCTCCCACAGTCCAAAAACATGGATCAAGTCAATTGAATTCTCCAAATTGCCCCAAAAAACGACTCTCTTTCTGTCTCTTCTCACCCCCCTCTCCCTCATATATGCACATACATACAGTATATGCATATATATATATTCCATAACAGCATGGTTGAAGCCGCTTACCAGCCTACACAATGTCATGACCCTCTCTTGTAAAGTCACTGTTTCTCCAGGATGAAAGGGCAAATATTCCGATAGACACACTTCACAATCTTGTTAAAATCTTTTCAGAACAGTGTAAGCTGTTATAGCTGCACAGACTGCTTCAGCTTAGAATGGGATCTCATTAGCAAAGCTCATTTAGATGTGATGTGTAGGTCTCTAAATACTTTGGTCCATACAGTGTATTTCATTAATTCTGCCATGTAATGTGTCTTAAATATGCGAAAGACTTAAAGAAAAGTCAAAGCCAGTTGATAAGCATTGTAACTAAGTGCCTGACAGCGCATCATTAAAGTTTACTTTCTGAGTACTAAAGTATGACCTCACACCTGCAACCTCATGAAGTTTACCCTGATCCATATGAAGAGCATTACAGTTTAAAGAAATACTTCATCAAAACCATAAGCTGCAATGAACAAATGCTAGATAAAATGAATCCTATAATCCATTAGTCCCAAAAAGATGGCAAACATGGCTTAGGTTTATTTTATCTTCACTATGTTGGCGTAACTAAGCAAAGAATTGCTTCTTTGTTCTATTTGAGTAATGTACAGGGTATGGCAATGAGAACTCCAGAATAGTCTGTGTATGAGAAAACTCATGTACAAGATGGTCTAAATTTTATGATTGTATGATTACTATTTAAAATAAAAAATCTCATCTACTTCATTGTTGTGAGGAACATGAGTGTAAACACTTTACATAGGGTCTGGCTTTGGGTTTGGAGATGCCACCCTCTCCGGCTATAGCACTTTTAGATGTATTAAAACTGAACATTTGTGTGCACTTAAAGAAAGACGTACTGATAGGAGCTGGCTGTTTCTATTGTATGATGTACGAACAGTGAACACAGTTTTTTTCCTGCTATTTACTGAAATGTCTGACAGATAAAACCAGTAAAAAGAAAAAAACAGTTTTTCAGTAGCTGATAAAAGGTTTTATTCCATTTTCATTTTTGACCCTGTATTGAATGAATGCATGTAGTCTCAACAAATTAAGTTCAAGTCTGGAAAGTCACAACAAATGACAGATGTTCCAAACCTAATAAACCACTCACCCACTGATTCCTGACATTAAAGCTAAATAAATCATCATTATGCTTTCCATAGTGGTTTACTGCTGGTCTTTTCTACATGCCGTCATTAACAATTTATCAGCCATCTGCCTGGTTCTGTTAAAATCATGCATGCTATAGATCAGAATATTTTTGTTGATATTAGGTATTTTGGGCTTTTTTTTCTTTAAATCCAAAATTCTTTCTTTTGTTTTCAATGGAAATGGGATTGTTCTTTTTATAGATAATCTAGCGGACTGAACTGATTCATGTGTTAGAATTCATAGAAATCCCTACAGCAACTATGGTATAATAGTCTAATAGTTTTAATGCTTATTGTATCAAATAAAAAATTAATTCTTCTTAGAAATTATTAAAGCAAGTAAACATTTCTATTGTAAAGGTCATATTTTGTTAGAATATACTATTACTATAGCATTTTAAATAATATATTTTAATATATTTTTAATCAGATATATCCTCTACCTATATTCCTCTGGAAAGCATCACAGTCTAAGACTTTTTAAATTTTGTACTTAATCTTGAGATATTATAGATGAACACTAGATGGCAATGTTTAATAGTTGCAGTAATGTGAAAGTTTTTGAACTGGCTTTGTGGTTCATATGAAATATATATTTAAAAAATATTTTAATAGGTCACGAAAACATGGTTTCTTTTTTATAAAAGAGCAAACAAAACATTCAAGCAAACTTTAAATTAGGCAAAGTTGCTTTCAGGATATTTAGTTGACACAGAACCTACACAAAGAAAGAAAGAGAGAGAGACAGACAGACAGACATGTTTTCAGAAGAACGGATTACTCGTTTGACTTTATTATTGACAGTTTAGTTTTACAGTGGTGCCTGAAAGTGTGTGAGCTTTTAATTAATTAATAAAAAGGAATAACTACATCACATTAACAAAAGTCACAACAATAGCTATATAGGATCAAATTTATTTCATGAGACAAAATTATATATAGGGCTAAAACATGATAATACCATCACTGCTGCATCATTGATGGTATGAGGTTTTAATGCTGAAACAATGTGATTGTCTGTCTTTAAATATAACACTTCCCATTAAAACAACAAAAAAATTGGACTACAAAACATCAGTCTATAAAACATCGCCAGTCTGCAAAACACACACAGAGTCAATCAGCCAACGTGAGAGTTGCACAGATGTCACTTTGGATTTCTTTGTGAACTTGTGGACTAATACACACCCTACTCTTGACATAATCTTTGTTTGTTGGCCACTCCTGGAGAGGGCTAGAATGGTCTTGATTGTGAATGCCAAATTTTTTACAGATGAAGATTAACATCACTTCTTTAGTTTTCATATATCTCTGTTTAATACCATAATAAGCAAATGTGTTGTGAATGTGTGGTTCTTCAAACAAAACAGGGTACCTATTAACAAGTGATCATCATATTGATTAAAAACATCTGATTGTAATTAAACCTTCTGCTTTTTATAGATATGCAATATTGGATTTATATTTAGTAGTCGAATGTTTGTATCTTATTTGTTTGATATTTTTTTATCTGACTTTATATCAACTTTTAAAATGTGATCTAGTTATTATTATGAGTGTAGGAAGGAAGAACGGTATTGCCTCAGAGAAGATTTCCCAAGCAACCAATACCACGGGAAAGTGGGAAAAAAATTCAAATACACAGTTCTGAGATCAACAATGGTAACAAGCAGTCACACTCTGAGTATGAAACAATGCAACGGTGTGACAAACACATGCTGCTAGGTGCAACCTTAAATAAAGAAGCTGGCAGCCTGTATGAGACTGAAGTGTGCACACGTATCACTTAAATAACCTGCTATTACTCACAGATAGTCAGTAATAACTACCCTGTCCAAACATAACCTTCAATGTAAGTAAACCATTGCTTAATTAATAATCTTTAAATAAAGAGCTACTCATGTACATATAAAACAAGTTAATAAATTCATAGTTACTAGAGGCAGTAATAGCCATAATTGAAGGGGCACATCTAGTAAGTCTTTATGGCATGATTAACAGGTATCCACATATAATTTGCTTAATAGTTTAAAACCACTAAATGATACTTCTGAGGCTGCATTATTGTAGTGGAGTAAACTAAACTTGATTTTATTAAACTGCTAAATCTGTAGAAGCATTTTTTTTAAATGAATTGTGTATTAGAAAGGCTTAGACATTCAATTACAAGAAAATGTTACAGTGTATAACTTTAATGAAGTAATATTAATAATGGCAGACACAGCAAAAATCCTTGTAAAGAGTAATTAAATGCACAAAAAGAAAAAAATTTACATCCACTTTTGCAGTTTCAGCTTTATATTCAGGAACTGGATGGGAAAAAATGGCTTTCCTCATAACTACTCCTTAATATCTTACCACTTACTCAATACTTAACTTAAGATCTAAGATAATAATAATAATAACATTAATCAATAAGCCCACAATTTGCTGCCAAAATAATCTAAATCCAGGTGACTACTGGGAGCTCCATAATGTGAGGACTCCTTTGCTATGAGTGCCTTTGGGCACAGTTAATAAGGTTGATGTGTGATTAGGCCTTAAAAAAGGACAAGTTGGATGAACTCCAGGGCCAAACCCAAACATATTTCAAAGCTGGGCACCCATGTGTTGGCAAGGAGTGGAAGCTTGCACAAACACCTGCTATAAGCTTTCACATGGCTTTATAAAAGCTATCTAAAAGAACATACATAATAAATTCTCATAGAAGTGCATGTAGAACCAAAACCATGAGATTCCTAGGATTTATATTTACAAAAACTGTCTAAATAGTTTAATAATTGTATTGTTAGAATAGCAAAAAACAGAAAAGAAAAAGAAAAGAAAAACTCCTCGAACCAAACCTTTATCATTAATTTTAGTGCTTAGTGGATAACAGACAGGCAGAACATGCAAATAACCAGACAGTTTGTGCCATTTCTACCATAAAATCCTTAAACGTCTCAACATATCAGTCTTAACCTTACCATATTACCTTCATGAACATAGGTCCCTGAATTAATGCACCTGAGGAAATTAACAAACTTCAGAAATGAGTAATTAGGACTGAAACAAAATAGAAAGTTTTAAGGTTTTCAGTTTAGATACAAGAAAATTGTGTAAATTAAATTGAGTGCAAATTGAAATGATAAGGCAGTTTGTCAGTGCATAGATGTCCATTCATAACTGCTGTTGAGATGGATGGACTTATACTGGATGGACAAACTGATAAACCAGTCTCTGAGACACATCAGGTTTGCGTATAATGCCCTTTTTGTAGTACTGTCGGATGGAGCGACTAAGCTTGTCATAGTTCATGGCAGGTCGGTTCTTCCTCAGGCCCCAAAGTCGTGCTACATGAGCGGAATCTTCGATTTTAAAAATGCCTTTAAAAATAGAAAGGATGACTAAAGTTTTGTATTGAATAGTTATTTATGGTCATATGCTACCACTAACTCTCATATCACTCTTTTTTAATACTGAGTATGGAAAAAAAGTTTAGCATGCTAGCATTTAAAGTAAATAAAATTTAATTAAAGTAAAGTAAATAAAAATGCATTTTATGAGGAGAACAATACTAGTCAGTACATTTCCTTTGTGTTGTTTGAATATTATACACCTACATTATATGGCCTTTGAATAACTACATTTCATACAATAAATACAGTTTCATACCTTTCTCTTTATTGAGCCAGCGGATACATCGTCCATAGCTGTGTGGCTTGTGTAAAAGCTCTCTGAGAAACTGCCACAAATGAATTGGCTGACCAGAGCAGGATGAGTCTGCTTCTGACCACAACTCTGCTGCTTCTGTATAAAAGACATGAAATGTGATTAACTAATTGTGTTATACTTAAAATATTTATTTGAATGACATTTTTTTATATTTTAAGAATAATACATAATGGAAATTTTAAGGGAATTTGCAATATATTTACAGAAACTGTTCTTAGGAAATCCACACCAACTATTATTTTTTCATGCTTTAAATCATTGGAAGGTTCAGAGTGAGTTTCCACTGGGGTCTGGTGTTGTGCAGAAAATTGTCAAGTTGTTACTTACCTGAGAGTTCTACTGAACATCTCTCCTTCATCCAAGCAGCTGACAACAAAAAACATGAACTGTTTACAAAATGTAAAGGCCATGCACTGTATTTGGTATGATATCATTTTTATACATATGCTAAAATATATATTGAAAAAAAATCATTTTACAATATTATCTGACATTGTTATTTCACCATTATGTTCTTCAACTTTTACAATGCCATATATGTTCAAAGGGTCCCACCTGATTTCCAGATGTCTAGGTGGGCATAAAGTGTGTCTCCGCATTGCGGAGACCTTTGTTGGAAATTTTCCTCTGTCATGGCACAGAGGTCTTTGCCATCCAAGTCCTGAAATGCTTTGCCCACCTGAGGCAGACGATACAGATGCTCAGTCCACAACAGCCACTTCTGAACATTCCCACAATTCCATTCAGCCGGATCTGGAAGATCCAAGATGCGTATGAGTCACTGTATGTCACATATTACCTCTGTAACAGCTATGCAAGTCAACCTTTCAGGTGTCAGTCATGTCTTAAAACATGAGGATTAGTGTGTTTGGCGAGTGCTCTGTATGTTTTGATTCACTATTCTGAGTATCATTCAAGGGAAACGAGACAAAAAAGCATGAATGGGGAAATGGGTATTTACCGAAGGAGGAGTAGTACAGTTACTTTCTACAAAGAAGACTGACATGACAAATGTCGGTTAGAAGATACAGTCAGTAACATTCATAGAAGACACCTAGTTAAACCAATAGCAGGCAGAGTTTGAATAGATTAAAAGCTTTCAAGTTATACAAACACATGTAAGTCATTTTAAGCGGTTGGAAATTTACCTCCCTTTAGCAATGTGAAACATTCTGAAGCATGTTTAAAGAGTCAGTATATTGGAGATGATTGTTTATGTTACTCTTTTAGGTGTAATTTATCTAATTTGAGGGCTTGAAGGATTTGGTGTATGACTGTACTCATTTATTATCAAGTCAACATGTACTGGCCTTAAGCAAAGCTATTTTCTAAGTTCTCAGATCATTTGCTAAACCTGTGCATGTGGAACTAAGGATTAAGCATATCCTTGTATCTAGACCTGTATTCATTTTAAGAGGCCCCTTTACTTTAGAACAGTTTGCAAATAACTTATTTTTACAAATAAAAAAAAATATTTTCTTTATTGAAATATGTCACTAAGTAAGTTGTATTGTCACCTCAGTTAGATTTTTTTGAAGTAATTAAAATTTTTAATACATTTGTTCAGTATAGTCTTTTGTTTGTTGGACAACTTGCATTTTAAAAGATGCTACTGAACCTTCAGTGCATAATACAAATGACTTATTTTGGGCTACTAATACTAAGTATTAAAAGTCTTACCTGGTGTAATATTTAGCAATTTGCACGCCGTCTCAATGTCCTTCAGCACTTCTCCCACTACAAGACTTTGTACTTGCTCCAGGGATCTTTCCTCCACCTGGTCCTCGAGGTCAGGAGACAGTGGTGCACTTCCTAAACCAGGGCTGTCAATTACTGGGCACTGCTCTGGCTCAGGGCAAGGTTCTGGACGTGTTCCACCAGGGATTGATGGAGAGGATTCTGCCACCCTTACTAGCCAAGTGGCATCTTCAGTAAAAAGCATATCAAAGCAGGACAAATAAAATCCTGGAAGTCCCCGTTCAGTGCTGTCCACTCGTGCCTTATTGGCCATTAGCTCCAGAGGCTCTGCTGTTCCCTCTTCCTTTTTAAAATGGACCAGAGAGTTCTCTGTAAAACCTAAGGCAGAGCGAGGTAATGGAAGCCCACCAGCTTCTGGGAGGACCTGCACTGGATTGGCCATGGCCTCCTGAAGAAGAAGAATACCCCGATTGTTGCTAAATTAGGAATGATATTCATCATTAAGTTTCATTCTTATGTATATTTAGGTATAAGCAAATACCACAGTATTAACTCTGCACTGCTTTTTATTAATAAAATCAACACAGTTTATATGTAAAAAAAAATCAAAACAAGCTTAATATACAGGACTTATTTTTTCCCAGAAGTGAAAGCTTGTTTAAAGGAGAGGTGAGGTTCCCAGTCTCTTTAAGTTTTGAAGACAACATGGGGTCTTAACCAAAGAAAGTCACGGTACAGCTCTGAGAAGCGAGGGACAAAATGGATTTGCCTGAACAACTTACTCACGGGTCACTAAAAGAGAATTGTTGGTGATGTCTGGGTAAGTAAGTGATCGTTGATACAGACTCTCAAAGTGCCTTTCCCGCTGTCCTGTCTCCATTGTCAGCATGAGTTTTTAATCAAAGTTAAATGAAATAAGACATTGTAGTTCATACCATAATTGAAGTTTGTCAAAGAGTTAAACACTGCAGGAGTATAGAAAATCAAATGTATGTTGATGTCACATTAGAGTTTATTAGAGTTAATTTTAGGATAACTTGATCCAAATCTTCATGTTTTAACACTGACTGCTTTGTATAGTTACTTGTTTGGTTTGAAAAAAGATAGCACAGGTGGAGAGTGTAAATTATCTGTCGGTGTTCCTGTATGTCTAGGGAGTCCTCATACACCACATGTTCACGGATGCAACTTCAATTTGTTTGAACATAAATGCGCATAAAACCTGATATTGGTTCCACACCCAGGAAATTAGGTTCAATAACACTTACAAGACATATTGTCTGCCTATTTATGACTATTCTGTTCATTTACAGCATTTTGCAGACAACCTTATCCAAGGTGACTTACTGAAGACACATGATATGATCTGAACAACGTAAAGGATGAAGTCTTTTTTTAATAAGCTCATCAGTCACGCTTGTCCATGCTGCGGCCTAAACCTTTACCTTCTGATCAATGTGTCATCAATGTCCTATTATGCTTTTTAAGTTGGTTAAATAAAGACTCAAATGGATGGCCGAGATAATCATTTGAGCTTTTTGTATGTTGCTTTTAAACATTTTCCTGCTTACACAAAAACAACTCTTATTTTCTGTTTACTGCCAGAGGAAATGAAGTAGCCTCTCATAGCTTAACCCTTCTTTGCTTCCCATTCCCTCCTGTTGCTTCTGCATTCCCTTCTTTTCATCCCTTCTCATACTTTCTTCCTTTCCTTGGAAAGATGGGGGTGCATCCATGGGCAGCTTGGATACACTCAGCAGTCCCTATTCTATCTATGTAGCGACAGCTTGCATTAAGTCTATTACCCTGGCACATTTGGCCATATTGACTCAGCCCAGCAGTGAAAGAGGGTGCAAACACACTCGCTAGGCAGGAGATTAGCCTCCATGACTGATCCTTTGATGAGTTTGGTTAAAGACTTGAAAATTCATTTTAGTGGCATTAGGGCTTTCTCCATTTGCCAGGTCAGTGATGTGCATTGTTGCTGAGTTGAGAAACGTTTATAGATTAAAGCAGTAAGGCATTTCTGGGAGTGGGCAGGGGTGGGATGGCATGGTGGGGTTGTCTGCTCAAACTGGTTAGTCCATTTAACATATTGTTCAGCATTCAGACAATAAAAAGAAAGCCTGTGTGCAGCTTCGATTTTTTGTTCAAATGTATTTGATGATTATTTATTGCTACATGGTATGCTGATGTAATTAAGATGTGGAGATAAAAATCAGGCTATCTATGTCTCTTAAAAAGTAAACAAATAATGACTCTTCTAGAGAAAGATGTTTCCTTGTTTGGCTCAGTCTTAATAAATATGTGACCTCACGCTTAAACATCTGCCACCTGTAACAGGATTGTAAAGGGTTAATTGACATGCAAGCTGACATTTACCTAGATATCTTAACAGCGAGTGCTCTGTTGGCAGTGACAGCAGTGCTCCTTAAAATCCAGAGGCAGTTTTACAACCTACATAGTGTAATTGAACACGATTGACACAGGTAAACATTAACAGGTTTATGTCTTCCTAGATGATATTAGCCTATTAACCATCAGTTTGTTTTAAGGCATAATTTCAAGAGTTCTCATGTCCAGTGTTTTCTCAAACAGATGTTTGGTGTCTGAGTTTTTCACATCAGGGTGTTAAACTCCTTATTGTAGACAATTAGACAGTCCCATCTTACTTTATCCCAAGAAAATGGTTTTCAGACAAACTAATCAAGTGAAGCTATGATACGACAATAAAAGATAGAAACACAGTAACAGTTTATCACAATGATACAGAAACATGACCGCTCCAATTTGTTGACATTATATATTAAATATAAAAGGAATATAACGTATACAGGTGATAAACACTGCCATTTACCTTTAGTCTTCTGGGTTTAATGGAATAAAATGCTGGTAAGTAATGTAATAGATACAATTATATATTCAAATGAAAATTTATATCAGCTTTAGATTTCAAGATATTACAAGAGGTAGTAATTAAATTAAAAGTATATGCCCTAAGAAATATACCTAAAACTACACGATTGTTTCTGTCTAGGAAAAATTTTTGGCACATTTCCCATCCAGATAATCAGCTATGTTCATGTTTTTTCTTTTTTTTTTAAATGCTTTTTTTTTAATGTTTTGTGTTTGTGTGCATCAGCCTTCATACCATTTTCCAGTAAATGTGCAGAATACCATTTCATTTACTGGCTGGGCTTGAAAAATGCCACCCATAATGCAAATTAGCACATTAACAATAAGTCACCCATTTAAATACATTGCATTGTTAAAAATGTGTTATTTCCTTGTGATGTTAGATGACTAACATTTCTGGCAAAACCGTTTTAAAAATCAGTTTGTTTAGTTTGCTTATTACACTTGAAGTGCCAGGGTAATAATGAGCAGATTATAAACTGATTCAGGTTATAATGATTTATTCTGAGGCTTATACCACTTCTCTTTGGCTTGTTTGCTCGCTTAGCAAAATTTGCACAATGAATATCTACTTTCAGAGCTTTTTTTTTTTTAAACATGCTTTAAAGGCTTAATGTGAAAGATTGTATAACAACCCTCCACACCCTTAACACTCATTTGGGGTTAAATAAGAGTAAGGTAAGGTACTTTCAATTATGTTTGCACACTTTTAGATGTTAAAGGTGAAAAGTACATTCCTGGATACAATTAATAATTTAGGCAAATATCATTGTATGGAAATAAACAGGGCAATCTGGCAAGAAGGTGAACTTCACTGTACCACTAATGTGTGAACAGTTTAAGTTGTGTAAATAGCTTGAAGTGAAACTGTCAGATAAGATGGATCCCATAGATACCAGAAACACTAATAAGATGCTTCCATTCTTTATTTGGTTAGTCTAATCGTGGCCGTAATTTAAGTGCAAAATTTTGTTCCACAGCTTTTTTGTTTTTCAAATTAAATGAATGAAATAATTGTGGCCTAATAATGTTTTGTATTGTATTTATGCCTGTTCTTTTTTTATCTATGTTACTAACTTGTGTTCACTTGATAAGATTATTTTTTTCAACCTGTAAATGATGTTTGTTATTTTGTATTTTGCAAGTAAAAAGTTCATTCCTTACAGAATAAAACGTTGATTTACTTATTCTTTGGTGACAGAGTAGCATGCTGATGTTATATTATGAAAAGCAAATGTTGAATAATTTTTTTTAGAAAATTCTTTTCTATGAGTTTTAATGTGTTACACACATCAACACCCACAAACAGGTGCACTCCCTGCATCAGAATGCCTGATCTGAGCACTGTATCAGCTCTTATTAATCATCACAAGAAAACACAAAAGAGCTGGTAAAGATAACATACTGGCTTTTTGCTCTTTTACCCACTCAAGCCTTTGTCTTATTTAAAAGGTCTATATTTTCCTCCTATATTTATATTAAATGTATAAGTTTGCTTTAGCATGATTAGTGGCTACATATTTAATGATAAAATAATATATATATATATATATTTTTAATGAAAAATAAAAAATTAAAAGTCAACTTAATTTTTAAAAAATTTAAATTTACACCATTACAACATGCAATACTATGCTTTCACTTACCTTAATAAGCACAGAGACAGTCCTAAGGAGATTTCTGGGGTCTCTACAAAGCCCCAGATACAGTCACAGAACGGTCTGTTGTTTCTTCTTTTTTCTCTAATCTCCAGAATCTGGCATTCAGTTTGACTGTCTTGATTCTAATGGCGCCTTGCTTGAGATATGATTTATTCTATGGCTGCTTAAAAACATGAAGTTAGAGAGAAGTCAGCTTGAAACACACACAGCTACATTACTAACCCCACTGACTAACACACTTGGTGTCGTCAAACTTTCCTTGAGTGTGTGTACATGTGAATGCACCTGATGTGGGTGTGTAGCCAAGTTCTCAAGTCAGTCTTGTGTGCAGAAATGCGTTCTCCATTGACTTAGAGCTAGCATTTATAGGGAGGCATTATAATCTTAAACAAACAGAGGACACTGCAGACCACTCAATCTTCTCAAAGTTGGGAGAAGAATCTTTGTATTATTTTTTTGTAAACTTACAAGACAGCGATATCTGTCTGTCTAATGTATACTAAAATGTAATTAACATATAATAATTGTTAAATTATTATAAATACAATAATTTAAAACTGAAACAAATTAATTATTTTCATTTGCTTTATATTATATTATAATACAATAAACTGGTTGCTCAACTGGTTTCTGGTGATCATCAGTTATCAATGTTCATGCACTTGGAAAGTCCAAATAAAGTGTCTTGGCATGAAAAAAGGACATCCCTCTAACCTCCTTCACACAAGCTGCTCGCTTCTTTTTCATAGTCTTATGTTCTTCTACACAGTACAAATGTGAATACAATGGCTATTAGGAAAGTACTTATTTTTATTCTCATAAATCAAATTTATAATAATATAATTTATATTATGAATTCTTTTTTTGACTCACAATTTTCCCCATGTATTTTTAAATCGCCTTAAGGAAAAACACCTTAAATTACATTTACAGTTCAATCTAAATTGATAAAAGACACAGAAGAAGTGAACAGTGATTTCATGCAAGAAGGTGCGCCACCTAGCCTTACAGATTTTAATTAAGACTATTTTGTTTATCCATGAACAACAGGCCGGTTTTGGTGAATAAAAATATAAAAATGTCCCAGTTGTGCTTCATAGAAGATATAACGTTGCTTAGTTGATGTGATGTAATAAAGGAGTACATTAAATTACTAAATTTCAACATGGTGAAAGGCATATTGTTTTGGATATGTTTACATGTATTTGGAGAACAAAAACAAATAAAAAAATGGGATTAGTGGTTGGCACTGTTACAGCAAATAACATTCTTTCGGTGGTGAGTTTGTATGTTTTCTCTTTCTCCAGGAGTTGTTTTTTTGAAAGCTAATCTGCATAACCATCTTAGAAAATGAAAGAAATAAACATTTTTACAAAATATTGAAATCCAAGAAGATAACATGATCAAAACAAATACCCAGATAAATGAAATAAGCTAATCAAATAAATGTTTAATTATTCGTGTAATTTAATTTTATGGTTCTGGCTATAAATCAATACTATAATCCAGATCTAAATTAAGATTAATGCTCAAACTCTTACTGTCACAAACCAACTTCACATGATGGACAAAGAAACATCATCTTTAATAAAGTAAAAAAAGGTTCTGATGCGTTTCCACATTGACGATGCTCCTTACAACTGCGCCACATGGTGTTGTTTGTACAGTTAAACAGACACACCAATGCAAACTGCGCCTTGCTTACACATGCTCTGCTTCACTAAGAAAGACTTACATGAATTGAGAAATACTTCTTTACATTCATGCATTTGTCAAAGTAAAAGCATATCTCAAAATTCTAAGGTTTCAATTCTGTACAAATCCCAAATAAGATTTAGAAAATAATTAAAGATAAAACACTAATCAACAGGAAAAAAGTAAATATAGCTCAGAACTACATTATTTCTTTCTGTTTGAAAAAGAAGACTTAATATTTTTGGAAGTTGGTTTTTCAGCCTGCCAGGTTTATTTGCATGGCAGTTAAAAGGACTATTCACATCACTCTAAAATAACATTCGCATAACCCTGAAAAATGTTTGGCCTGAAAAGTGATCGTCATCACCATCTGTTTGTAGGAAGACCTTTTCACTGTTAAGCTGGAACTGTTTATTCTTCAGTCAATCATAATATAGCTAGCAAATACTGTATCTAATCCATCTGGGGGAAAAAAAACTAACAAAAAAAAAGGTCTGATGAACCACTGCTGAGTAACTGATCAAGACAACCCAAAACTGATCAGATCATATAAAAATAAAGGGAAGTTTGTATTGTTTTCCGTACTGTACTATTACATTGAACTGCAGTAGACATCTAATGCACATGCCAGAACAATTGGATTCTGCAGGGCACATTTTTTTGCTTGGATGTATTTGCAGTTCACTGCATTGTAACATGTGGGCACACTTAAATTACTTTGGAAAATTTTTAATGCTGCTATGTTTTAAATGCATAATGAAAACCTATACAGTGACAATGAGAATATACATGAAACTACACATTTAGCATGTTCAGAACTGAAATCTAATTGGGGACCCCAAGTTGTAAGACACTGCATTAAAGGTTTGTAATTCTTAAAATGAATACCAATCTGGGTGGAGTTTCCATGTTCTCCCCGTGTCCGCGTGGGTTTCCTCCCACAGTACAAGAACATGGATCAAGTCAATTGAGTTCTCCAAATTCCCCCATATAGTGTTTATGTGTGAGTGTGTGCCCAGCGATGGATTGGCACCCTGTCCTGGGCGTATCTGCCCAGCGCCCGAAACTTTCCCCCCCCCCCGCGACCCTAATATAGGATAAAGCGGAAGATACTGAATGAATGAGTGAATTCTTAAAATGCATCTATAAACCACACCTCCCAGTTCCTACCTTACTTACCATTTTACCAGTTCCATAAACCACATGGATTCACGTGTTGTTCTACAATAAAGACTGCTGTCCATCTGTTTCTCTGAATATAATACTATGTCCTATTGACTTGTTATTCCAATCGTTATACGTTCCTTAGTAAGACCTGATCAGTGAACAGTGAAAATGATGGGCCAGTTTGTAATTGTAAAACTAATAGGTGCATCTATCTGTTAAAAGAATACATCAAGTGTAAAAAAGAGGTGTAAAAGCAGCTAAGTGAGTGTGGAGAGTGATGATGCATCTTAAAACAAACTTCAATTGAGCAGCAGTGATGGCATGTTATCATTCTTTTGTGCCAAATCATGACATGCAGATATTGACATCAAAGGTTTATTAACTTGTTTATTATAAGGGGAAAAAACAGCAGATGTGCCGTCATTGTCCTTAAGTCAGGTTGGAAAGTCCCGACTGTTATAACTTTGGTGCCAAAATTGCCAGTCTGCCAAAGTCAGGTATCGGCCCACTGTGTAATGCTTACGAATATTTAAGCAATGTGCCAAGCTCATTTGGGTTAATTACAACATTTGTTACAAAATGTTCCTCTCTTATACTCAAAGACTTCTTAAAAGAACATTTTGTCTTAAATTATATACAATATAATATGTGATCTTACACAAACTATAAGATCACATATAGTATGATTCTGGAACTGTTTACACAAATTACAGAACTGGTAAAAATTCTTACCCTTGAATTATGTTTGTATAGTTTGTTCTTTATTATTAACACTGGTTGTTTTATCACTAGTTACATTATATTAAACACTACTTTTCTTATGGTACTACAATAAAAAAAATATTACATGCTGCAAACGCTACAATGCTACAAAAAAGGTTGCTGTGTTAATTCATCAGCAGTTTGTATTTGGCAGCGTTCCCAGCTGTGTCTTGTAAAAAAAGAGATGCATGAACATAAGCTTATAGTCTTAGGACTAAAAAAAAGGTTAAAAAATTAATGATGGCCTTCATTGTTTGAAGTTCAAGTTATTGATGATCACCCAACCTTTCTAGACCGATAGTCATTATCAGTTCATCAGCTGAAAAGAGTCCAAAAAACAAAAACAAAATCATTGGCAAATACTTGTCAGGACAGGTATTTCATATTTTGGGGACTCACGACATGTCAAGTCAATCTTATCACAAATCACTTCTATATACACACAGACACACAATGTCTGAAGCTTTGCAGATGCACCTTTTGTTTATTTTTAGTAATTTCATTGAACTTGAAATATGCATTTCTATTTTTATTTATAAGTACATACCTGTCACATAAGTTTAGATAAGGATTTAAACCCTACATCTTCACAACTGTTGTCCACATTTTTACATGTACAATTACTCCATCACCACCATTACCACTGTCCAGTTGCCATGTAATAACTTGTTCTTATCTACACTGATGCAATCTAAACTCAGCATGGATCAGACTTTGGCTTTCTCTGACATCTCGTGTAATGTTTGTGGGATTTTTTGGCAACATCAGACCCTAAACAAAGCTACAGTTACATGAGTCATTTAGCTAAAACCTCACTACCTCATCCAGAAATCTTAAACTGGCTTTTTTTCTCTCTGGATTTTCTAGTGATACAAGTATAGTAATTCAAGTAATTTAGGGTAAATCAAAGATTAGAACTTTTGCTCAGGCATAAAGGCCTTCAATTTGACTCCTGAGTAGGACAGATAAAGTTCTTTCTGAATTTGCATGGTCACCATGTGTCTTGGTGCATTTCGTTCACAGTTCAAGAATCTTTATACGGCATTTCTTGATTCAGTTTGTAACAATGAGGGTGGCTGGAACTGTATTTTTTATAAGTAGATCATTAGTATTAGTATTCTTAGATGGTGTCTGTGTAAATAAATACCATTTACAGAAACTTACTAAAGAACATATCCTATCTTCAGACACTGACTTAAGGCCAACGCAACACTTGTCCAAACCGGTTTCTAGGTAAACAGAAGCAGTTATATATGAACTTTTACTAAAAGATTTTCAGGTTTAGCACTTGAGCACCACATGTACACACAAGTGAGTTGTAGTTAAGGGGCTTATTAAGTGGAAGGCAATTGTTTTCACACACAGGGTCATTCACTTTAAGAAGTTCAATCCCCTGCATTGTAATATTTAAATAGATTTTTCACAGATTTATGTAGGTATGAAAAATAACTTAACACAGTTGGAGCTTAATAGAAATTAATCTTAATTTGAAAAAAAAGAGACATCATAGAAATATTAGCTTTACACCTAAAAAGGAGGTGATAACCTATACCTTTGCAAATGTCAGAGTTATATAATTTACATAAGTAGTCATTTTGAAAATCCCTTTACACCAAGTGATTCACAAGTGAGAGAACACCACAAGTCAATACATAAATTAGGGGCAACAAGATGACCGCAGGATCATCAAATACAAACCTTTTGACAATCTGGTCCAATATCTAAATGCCCTCAAAACATGTTATTTTTTTTCAAGACAAAAGAGCAATGAGGAGTATGGTTAAAACACCATATGGCAGTTATCTCTACAGCACAGAGTAGATACTAAAAGTGTACTATAGGCCAGAGCATGTAGTAGTGTAACTGATAAAATGGACAATAAATGTAGTAGAAAAGATTAGTGTACAAAATAAAAAAAGGGAGTGCGCATGTAATAAAACAAAAGATTGCTAGGAATTTGGTAAAAACTTTCAGCTGATTTTATGTTTAACTTGCCAAGTTTTAACACTAAGATTAATTAAAAATGCTTTAGAAAGACATTGGATAAGTAATAAAGTGATCCATTTTGCCTACAGAGGAATTTGACCTCCACATTCAACCCATCCATGCCATGAAACACACACACACACACATATATATATATATATATATATATATATATATATATATATATATATATATATATATATATATATATATATATATGCACACACACCTACATAAACGCACTAAGTTAATTAATTAAGCACACTTGTCTGAAGTGGTTGGCAGACCTCTATACATCACCAAGAAGGGAGAAATTTGTGTTGGGTAACTTAGTCAAGAGCACTTTAACCATGGTCCTTGACGGGACTGGGAATTGAACCGGTGACCCTCAGGTTGCAAGGCTGGTTCCCTAACCACAAGCCTACGACTCCCTCTGATCGTGAGGACTGCTCATCTATCTGGCAGCACTAACAGAACATTATTAATATTGTGTGATTACTATGTAAAAACATATTTCCAATAGCAAGCCATTTTAAATAAATGCCACGCACAAATTTTAAGTGTTGATTTAATCATAGAAATGTTCATTTACACATACAGGAAAAACGTTTCATTTCTGTAATTTCTCCTTATTAAATGTGCTACCATATGAATCTTACGCACTCAGCTCATCCATTCACCATGCCACTGTCAGAAACTGCAACTGCAAACAAAACCGAGTAAAAAGAAAAACACAAAGGAGCTTTGCATCCCGCAAATGTAGCCTCGGATGTCTCAGCTAGCAACAGCAATATCTGCATACGGATGGGATGAAAACCTTACCAGATTTGACTTGAAAGGAAGACTGGACTGACAAGACTATGTGACTGTCCTCAAGCTGTCGGCACATTCACAATCAAAGAGCTGAAGAAAAATTTCCAGGTTCAATCTCAATGGCAGTCTAAGACCAAAAAAAAAAGAAGAAGAAGCAACTATGGCATTTGTTGAGTTTCTTACATACTGTGTTTATTCCTAGAGGAAAACAGCTGAACCCCGTTTAAAACACTGCATAGATAATCGATGGTAACTGAATGCAAGGATTCAGACAACACTGTCAACTAATGACAAATCGTTCATTGGTCAGCATATATGCATAGCTAAAGGGGCATTATCAGAAAGGTGTGTATTACCGCAATTTCTCAGAATTAGTTGGTGAACAGAACTGTGACAGCAGACAAACCATGAACAATGCTGACATTTCTTATTAGCTTGGTGTACAACCTGGGATACTGCAAAGGTAGAACGTTTCATTTAAAATGACATATGGGACAATCACTCATAACATTAAAATCTCATTGTATAAATTATAAATATAAATAGATGTGTAATATATACACGGACATATTGAACAGATCACCTCATTTACGATTCATTCTTTTGATGTGTAAACATGACCAAGCTTATTATGTGTATTCATGTTATTTGTAGGCATTTTAAAATCAAATGTGCATTAACAAATAGTTACGAAGGAAAATATTTTGTTAGACTATGCAAAACATGATTCTTAGAAATATGAGAAAAATATCAAAACTGGTGTTATATGGATGATCTGAAACATGGCCAAGACAACTGAAAGTGTCTGAAAATGTGCTCTTGAGGACTCCAGCATTAGGAAAAACAGCGATAAAGAAATAAATGCCTGAAATCAATGATCTCAGGAGTTACACATAATACTATAAACTTTTGGCCTTCAATGAATAAACAGTACACTGGTGACTATGTTGATGATAATCATATGAGTTTACAAGGTGACATTTCCAGTGGGAAAATTCAGTGCATTTGTGATTATCAATGAACCTGTTAAAGCAGTTTGCACAGTTTTGAGTTAATTTACAGGTTCAGTGGTTCCATCTTCTGGTCTCTAACAAGCACTACTACTGAGCTGCCGTGCTGCTCCTGTAGTTATTTTTATCATAATTATGTTTCAATCGATCAGTTAATCACTTATTATCAAAGCAGACTGAACATAATGAGTGTTGTCAGGAAAGGATTTCCAAGCAACTCAACAAAAGCACTTGGTAAAATCCTTTAGATTATAATGTAAAAGTTAAAGAACGTTGTAAAATATAAAACTTTTTGACAAGCAAAAAAATTCTCTTTCAATGGCTTTTTTCATATCTCTTTTGTGCATGGTCCACACACAAGCATTCAAGTACACGCAAACCCACTCACACACATACCAGCTCACCTGATTTTACTAATGCAACATGATGAGAAGGAAAAAAAAAAAACAAAAAACAACTGATCAGACTTTAAAGACTTCTAGCACTCATCTTAATTTAGCATTCACACATGCGTAACTCCTGTGTTAGCAATGGCTGAATGTTGATTGAGTGCCATACAGCCGTGTCCACATCTTAGCTTGTGTTGTGATGCAAGGGGAGAGAAGGGTGTCAAGTCTTTTCAGTAAATCTTACTCCCCAGTGTGACTCCCCCAAAAATGGGGATTCCAGAGTGGCAACTCTAATAAGCTGCCTGGTGACGGTGATTATTTTTTTGTCCCTTAAGACTGTCCAAAGGGGAAGGGTTCATGGCACCCCTGTGAAAATGGACAAAAGAAACAATGTCTAGGTCATACTTTGAATCAAAAGCAGACAAACATTATTTGCAGTAAAACACAAATGAAAGAATAAATGTGTGTTGTACACATTTATAATTCATTTATATATATATAGAAATAACTGTAACCTTTGCATTTTAACTGATACGATGGAAAGGGGAAAGGTTCTTTTATAGAATGCCAGTTATGAGATTTGAACATAACATATTTTAATTTCCATTACAGAGGGGAAACTTAAAAAAAAGTTATGATCTCACTCATAAACAAGAAAGTCCTTTGTATAATCACATATCTTTCCAAACAAAGTTAATATTAGACCAAATATTGATTAATCTATTAACAGCACAAGCAACAGTCTTTTTCACTGGTACACTATACTGACAAAAGCATTGAAACAGTTACATATTACACCTATAGACATTCAAGACAATTTATTCTTAGTTGGTGCCACATTCTCCAAAATTTTGGTGTGGCTGTGAACCTTTTTGTCTTACCTTTTTGTGTTATGAGAATGCATCCAAAGACAGGACAAAAGCAGTTTTTTTTGTTCATATTTCTTGTTACACTGACATTTATGAGCAATGACCATAAGGAAACAGACGTCGTATTTAGATCTAAATCAAAATTATTTTCAAATTATTATAAAATTAGAAATACATGCAACTTAACAGTTGTCTTTTGAAGGTGGAATAAACACATTGATCTCAGAGTTGACTACAGACCAGTTCTGTGCAGCTTATACAAAAGCAAAAATCCAACCATCAGATCCATGTGTATAATAGTACAGACTGGAATGACATTGTACAGCAAAGAATGAGATCATAAGAATTAAAATGTGGCCTTTTAGTTTAAGATAGTCATTAAATGAAAGGTTTGGAATGGAAAGAATGAAATGATGCAGTAGACTTAAGCCTAACTCAACCACTGCTGTCAGGATGACTGTGCGAAAAAAAAAAAAAAAAAAAAAAAAAAAAAAAAAAAAAATTCACTGCTACAAAAAAAAAAAAGAAAAAAAAAAAAAAAAAAAAAAAAAAAGAAAAATGATGCCAATTCGGATTACAGAATATAAAATGTCACAGGTTCCATTATTAAAACCTGTAAACCAGTGTCACAGCGTCAAAAATAGTTATTGAAAAAAGTATGTCTCCTAAATTGTACAAATACTAGAATTGCTCCTAAATATGTGTTACTGTATTCAAAAATGTATATATCCAGATTAAGTTTAACCACCTCATAATGTTTAACCTGCAAATGCACACAAGATGGATTTAAAGCCCATTTCTTGCCACTTAAACTGCATCAAAATAGCAACAGAAGTGCATTTTATTCACATGCAAAGGAATATATATATATAAATTAATACATTAAATAAATAAATTGCACGCTAATGGTACAAAAAAAAAAAAGAAAGAAACTAATGAGCTAAATGTGATAAAGAACAACACTAAAAAGCAAAATGTGTGAGCTGGACAAAAGCCCATCCTATGCTACTTTAAAGGAAACTACAAGAGAACAAGGGAGAAAAGAAGCATTTTTTTTTTTAATATACTGAAGTTTAAAAAAAAGCCTTGTTCATAAAGCCATCTATTCAAGAATATGAATAAATCCAAACAATAGCATATTGACACACAACTGTAAGTGAACTTTAAAGAAATTAGAAATGGTGATTTGACAAGCAGCATCAGGGTGCTACTCACCCTCTCAATTCCAATAAAAGTAGTAAGTAAGTAAGTACACCCTTTTTACATTTTAGCATTGTTTTTGTTTAAAAGAATTTACACAATTTAATGTCACGTTAACTTACATTGTATTTACCATATTATTTAGGTAATTTAAAGACCTTCTAAAGACAACCTTCTTTGCATTGTGTCATGACATGTAAAAATCAAAGGATGTGTACTTTTTCCTTCACATGACTATTTTAATTATTAACACAAACTCTGAGCTTAAAATGTTACAGCATGCAGGATAATTGAAATTTGCTCTTTTGGTTCATTCAGGCAGAAATCATTCCCACAGGCTTGTGTGAAAGTGAATTTATTAAATTGTGTGCGTGTTTGTGCCTTTTTTTTGCCAAGGAAATATTTATGGTATTAGAATCAAGGCCAAAACCGTGGCAATGTTCCAACTCTAATCACTAATTAAAATGTGATAAAATGACAGCAAAATTAAGTGAAAAACTTGTTTCTTTGACTTCTTGTTTCCAGACACATGCATCAAACTAGAGCCTTTTATTTCCAGACGGAGCTCTAACAGAACCACTACACATGCATTAAAATAGGATCAATTACAACAGACTTTTCAGAGACACTGCTTTGATTTAGTTTAAAAACTCCATGATGTTGTCAGAACCAGTGACTATTAAAACCGATTGAGTCATTATCAATATCGTTTGTAGTGTAGTTAACTTATTTAGGGCAAAACTAAATAATCCAAAGTACATGATAATTTGTCAATTACATTTTCTGAATGTGCCATTTGCTTTTCTATGACAAAATACATTCTTTTTGGATATAGATAAAAAAAATCATTTTTTCCTTTTATAATTTTTAAACATTTTATTTTAAACAAAAGCAAACATTATTTTAGTAGCAGCTACAGACTTCACTACAACAAGCAACCATGTAAGACGACCAGAGTATTTTTACAAAACCTTGGACATCTTCAATTTCGTGGGTGTATTGTTGGTACATACCTGGCTGTAAGTCACTACTGATAAGTTGTTTTGTAGACCATTTGTTGTTATATTTACAGAGCTTTGAGAGAGTCCATTTTGACCTGGTTGAATGGAGTCCAAGGGAGCCACCCAGGGGTCTCTGGGGTCTTTCATGTTCTCTTCACTGATGTCTTGCTTATTCTTCTGTGGTGATGCAAAAGGATTAAAGTCTCCTTCCACATTGCGATGAGGCTGAGTATTAAACTCTGTCTCAAAAGAGGACAGCTGTTGTGTGACCCCAAGAAGACCCCCAACCTCCACACTGAGGATCACCCATATCACATCTACAAAGCAATTCAAATAAAATGCACAAAAGGTTAAAAAACCATTTAG